>VMDO01003132.1:18908-135911 GCA_007922755.1 Pedetes capensis
AAAAAAAAAAAAAAAAAAAAAAAAAAAAAAAAAAAAAAAAAAAAAAAAAAAAAAAAAAAAAAAAAAAAAAAAAAAAAAAAAAGCATTCCAGAAATAAGAACATTTAAGGAAAAATCCTGTGATTGATGGGTAGTATCTAACAAACAGTTTCTTTTAGGAACCAAAATCCAAATTCTTAATTTGCATAATCTTTAAATATTCCCATAGAGTCAAACAATAGTATTTTTTTCCTAGAAAAATTTAACGTCTTCAAAAAACCTGAAAGCCTAAGAATCAGAAAGACCAATCAGCGAATTTACCAATCCTTCTGCCCTCTTACTTGCCTTTTCTCCTAGTAGAAACATCACTCTCCTATTTACTCTTAAGCCACCAAAGCTCTTAATGGATGGGATTCATAAATATAATCTGCAATGGTCAGAAAAGTGATCATTAACAATCAAAACTATTTGACCTAAAAACACATAGTCTAAACTCTGCAAATAAATAAAAGAAAAAAAAAAACCATTTAATTCTAATGAAAGAAATTCTTTCACCTTTCCCCTGGATAATGGCAAAAATGGGAGGGGATGGGAAAAGAAGGGCAGTAGTACTTATCAAAGCTTGCCGTATTAGATTAGAGTATCAAATGCAATGTTCTCCCTCCAGCAAAGACATTTATTTTCCTGCAGAGTAAAATGGAGCGAGCCAGTCAAAGATGAAAGGAAAATCATGCTTCTTGGATAAATTCATTAAGTAACTAACCAAAAAATTTCAGAAATCTTTGTTTTTGTAATGTAAAACATTATCTAAATGTCTACAGAATTAATGGCCATTTCTAATGATGGCATAGGAAATTGTTCACTGTGAATAGTTATTGCCAAACTTGAAATCCAAACTCCTCTTTCAACTCCTTCCTTCCTTCCTTCTAACCAAAAACATATAGGTTACTAAATATAAAGCAAAGGTTTGAATCATTCAGTGCTTTACACAAACACTGCTTTGTCTTTCCTCCCCCTGGCATGTATTTGTCATTTTCTGTTGTGCTATAGTTTTCCTTAAAGCCATCTCATGTGACATCTTTTTATCAATCCTATGGTATTCTGTTTGAATATACTTTTATTTACATGTGAGAGTAGCTCCAATGGAGACATAAGTTTTAGGATCTGAACTCAGTAATCATAAGCAAGAAACTTAATATACTTGGATCCCTGTTGGCATATTTATGAAAATGTGGTAAATGGTCATAAGGGCATTAGAATAATTGAGTTTAATTTTATTTATTAAAGTGTAATGTCAACCTTGGCCTGCAGCCGTAGCCCTGTGGCATCCGATCCCGTCAGATCTCCGAAGCTAAGCAGGGTTGGGCCTGGTTAGTACCTGGATGGGAGACCACCTGGGAACACCAGAAGCTGTAGGCTTGGGAGAAGGACCTGGCAACCCCCTCCCAAAAATCAATCTGCCATTGAAAACCCTATGAACAGCGGAGAAGCACTGACAATAGTGTTTCCCCTGTTGTACAGAGGGTCGCTATGAGTCGGATACCGACTTGACGGAACCTAACAACAATGTCAACCTTAAAAAGACTAAGAAATAAGTTACTGATGGCTATCATCTCAGCATCTATCATATATCAGACACTAATTTAAATGCATCATATATATCTAAATCAGCAAAGTTGCTGTCAACCCCACTTAAAGGAACTGAGGCTGAAAGAAGTTAAGAGATTTGCTAAAAGCCAAGCAACTACATGAGGATTTAAATTCAGTACTATTTGATCCCCAAACTCAAAAATTATTGCTGCTGCTCACTACATCTACCAAACTATGTGCTTCTTGATAGTAGAATCTTTGTTCTATTTATCTCAGTTTTCCTGCTAGGTACCCTTAACAATGAGGGGAGCGGTTTCACTCAGTTGGTAGAGTGCTGGTCTGCACTCTCTGAGGTCCTCGATACCATCCCCAGCACTGCAAAATTAGGAGAAGGACCTGGCAATTCACTCCTGAAAAGCAATCTGGAAACAAATCAGCTACTGAAAACCCTATGAGGGTCACTATGAGTTGGACTCAACTCTACAGTACCTAACAACAACAATCCTTAACAAGTGATCAGTTAAATATAGATTAAATAAATCCATGGAATTATAATCACACTGTGCTTTAGTTGCTATTGTTGTTAGGTGCTGTCAAGTCGGTGTCTGACCCATAGTGACCTTACGTACAACAGGCAAAACACTATTGTCAGTGCTTCTCTGCTATTCATAGGGTTTTCAATAGCGGATTGATATTTGGGAGTGGGTTGTCAGGTCCTTCTCCCAAGCCTACAGTATCTGGTGTTCCCAGGCAGTCTCCCATGCCAGTACTAACTAGGCCCGACCCTGCTTAGTTTCCAAGATCTGACAGGATGGGACACCATAGTGCTACAGCTACAGGCAACTATTCTGCTAGGTGCAGTAAAAAAGCAATAAATAGCTAAACATTCCCTAGAGAGTCCTATGGGAAAAGGATGTGGCAGTCTACTCTGGAAACAATCTCAAAACAATCAGCCATTGAAAACCCTACGAAGGTGGCTATGAATCAGATCTGACTCGATGGAACCTAACAACAACAACAAGAGAGTCATATAGACATGTCTTTTCCTTTTTGATGTGAGCTGTAAGCCAATTACAAATGGACCCCAATTTATGATGGCTCAACTCACGATCTTTTAACTTTATGAGAGTGTGAAAGTGATACGCATTCAGTAGAAACTATACTTCAGCCAGGTGTGGTGGTGTACACCTGTAATCCCAGCAACCTGGGGGGCTGAGGCAGGAAGATTGTAGGCTCGAGGCC
The DNA here is from genome assembly GCA_007922755.1 of Pedetes capensis. Lineage (NCBI taxonomy): Eukaryota > Metazoa > Chordata > Mammalia > Rodentia > Pedetidae > Pedetes > Pedetes capensis. Next base: position 21,719 of record VMDO01003132.1, read on the forward strand.
AGAGGCAGCCTTTGTAACATAGTGAGACCCTCTCTCAAGATAAAATAATAATAAATGGGCTAGGGGTGCAGCCTAGTGGTAGAGCACTTGGAAAGTATGTGTGAGGCCCTGGATTCAACCCCCAAGCACCATCAAAAAAGAGAAAAAGACAACAACACAAATTACACTTCAAATTTTTAGTTCTGATCTTTACCTGGGCTAGTGATATGCTGTATATTTTCACAATGCCTAGCAGCTGGCAATAAACCACACGATCAGAAAGGTACACCACCAGTACTCCATGGGATATTATACTAAGGTGTGACGTTCAGTAGGTTACGCATATTAAGTGCATCTTCGAATTTCAGTATTTTCAACTTATGATGGGTTTATCAGGACTTAACTACATCATAAACTGAATAGCATCTGTACTTAAAAGTTGGAGATAATAGAAAATGCTCACAAGGCCACCACACTATAGGAGTTTGTATTTCAAAGTCCTAGAAAGTTGTTCTAGAATCTGAAGAGTCAATTCTAACCATCCATGGAATTTTATCAGATCCAATAGATAACATTATACTAGTTCCTTATCTTTTAATGTTATTGGCTAACTGGGTTATTCAGACCTCATTTACTGGATCATAGAAAAGTTAACCTTGTCTAACCAGCTAGGGTCAAAAGGAAATCTGTGTTAAGGCTCTAAACATAGACACAAATTGGCCTTTCTTAACTACAAGATAGCAAATATCCCTTCTTCCCTAACCAATGATAGATATTAGGGTAATCTTTCCTTAAGATCCTGAAAAGTCCTGTGTTGTTGTTGTTGTTAGGTGCCGTTGAGTTGGTATCCGACTCATAGCGACCCTCATAGGGTTTTCAATGGCTGACTGCTTCGGGATTGCCTTGGGAATGGATTGCCAGGTCCTTCTCCCATTTTTTGCAGTGCTGGGAATTGAACTCAGGACCTCAGAGACTGCAGTGCAGCGCTCTACCAACTGAGCTAAATCCCAGCCCAAAAAGTCCTGTAGTCCTTTTTAATGTAGTGTTGCAGGAATTTGCTACTAGAAGAAGCTATTAGTTTCCAAAACATTTGTCATGACCCAAAGGCACTGGCCCCCACCTCAGTCTTTCTGGCACTAATTCTTGGTATGCAGAGTAATCCTTTCTGGGTCTGCTGATCCTGTGGCTGCTGGACCGTCACAAGTGGTGCCCAATGTGGGGCCCGAGAGCTGGTGGAGACAATAATTGATTATCCCTGAGAGCTCAGTCAACAGACCCTCCAGGAACATGAGTAAAGCAATAAAGGCCTCTTCATTGCAGTAAGCAATCCCCATTCTTTTGCTTGGAGGATATACCAACCAAGGTGTTCTTTTTTTTCTTTCTTACTCCTCTCCCCTAGTCTCGCCTCATGGTATCTGTGGAGTCAAACATTCTGCCAATTAATTCAGCTGCTCCTTTCTCTCCCTAACACCGCTAAAAAATTCTAGCCCAATCTGTGATAACAGAGAAACAATTTCAAAGGCTGTTAAAAATAACAATTTTCCTTGATACTGAGACTAAAGTTTCCAGCCTGTATACTAGATGGGTTGCTTACAACTTTGGATTATTCTCTTGCTAAGACTCCCTGCCAGTCTCCGGAACTTCTCTTCAAACTCTCATTCCTGAGCTGACCAAACTGATTTCACCCAGCCCCAAGGTTTCCATGACAACCTCTGCCTTAATCTCAATGCTTCTCTGACTAGCCAAAACAAAATTCCTTATATTTAAAACAACTTTCTTATTTCCATTTGGACAACAAAGCCATGTATAAAAACATTTCTCTCCTCTGTTGATTACCTTTTAAAGATAAACTTCACCTTTACTTAATGCAGTGACAAAAATAATAAAACTAACAATATATCTAAATACAAAGTTACAAAAAATTTAAAAAGTGTATCGTCATTTGCATTGGCTTCTCTCTTTATGGTAATTCTTAATTTGATGTAAATGTTTTTGTATTATTTTGTCTACCAATCAGCTAACCTGTGCCTATGCTTTTTACATCCCCTACGCCAGAAAAAGAAAAAAAAAAAAAAAAAAAAAAAAAAAAAAAAAGGCAGCCATTCACTGTTTTGTCTCAATCCAAGAAACAAACATTCAGGGGTTAACTATCAATCTAACTTTGGTCTAGAGAAAAAAAAGCGTACATTTTAAAATTCAAGTGGCTATAAGGCTTAAGAAATAAATCAAGTAAAAAATTTTGAATTTGGCAAAATAAACAGATGATCTTAATCTATTTCATCCTATCACAAATATAACTTAAAGTCAATGTTTCTTTTTATAAATAAATACTCACATAAATTAAAACATTTAAATTGGCCCAAATTCCCTTTAGTTCATAAGGTTTAAGTCTCTGATAAATAAATTAATACTATTGATGTTATTTGTCAGTGTTTATATGCATAATAACTTAAAGATTATTTCTCAAATAGTTTCCTGGGATTTTAATAAAAAAATACTTTTGTATATATATAAATTCTTTTACTAAAAAAGATTTTTTATACAAGAATAAGACAAAGAGAAACCATCAAGAAAGGAAGAAATGAAAAAGATTAAAATTATAGAAATATGTTTAAAAAGTTATGGGAATGGGGATATATTTGAAAGGTTAACGCAATGGAAAAATATTTTGGATGGGGGGAATTTTGTACGGTGTAATTCTGTCTAGAAGGTATTTTGTGTGGTGTAACTCTGTTTAAAATGTATTTTACAAAGGAAAATCAAAATCAAAGGGCTAGGGTAGGTTGTGGATGGTGGGAGGTATGTTGCAAGAGGGTTTGTGTATTTTGTAGATGGTGAGGGGTATGTTGCAAGAGAGTTTGTGAAAGAAAATTTATTTAAAAAAATATATACATACATATATATATTTAAATTGACCATAATTAAAGAAGTCATTTAAAAGGTTTGCTAAGATCAAATTTTAATGTACTAACATAAAACCAGAGAAAATACTCTTACTTTCAGAGCCTCACTTAACTGTGACTACCAATATAAAAAATCTGTTATCTACCATGAGTATGTACATGATCAAAACAAAATTAGAAACTTCAAGGTTCATTTTAATTGGTCAAATCTCCCTACTGCCTTATCAAATTATTTAATCAATTAGTACTCATAATTCCATAAATATCAAATTGATTATTAGAATAAACTAAAGGATCAATTGTCATGGTTCAATCAAAACAACTAATATCTAACTCCCACTTGGAATTCTGGGTCATTTTCTTTGACTTTGATAATTTGTGCTTCTCTCTTTATTCTAGTCCTTGCCCTCTGTCAACAACTGATCAAGAGCCAAAGTTATCAAATCCAGACCCCTCTAACACTTCTGCTTCAAAACAAGAATAGGAGAGATGAAACAGAAGGCATGGCTGGATGGCTGGAGAAAATCTAAGGAAAAAGTAGCTGGGGAAGGCTCTAGCTGCTTGCCGGGGAAGGCTTCAGCCCTTGGAATCTCTCCAAGCCTAAAAGCCCCTTTTTGTTATCTCTTACCTTGGGCATAGACCCTGCATACATACACCTATGACACAGTTATGCCTACATGCAATGGGCAAAACATGCCAACATAAATAATAAATAACCCTTCCCTGGTTCACAGGAAAATATATTTTAACTTCTTTTAACCCTGACTCATAAGAATGATTAATGTTACGATAAGAGCCTAATTTCCCAGTGTGACATACTGTGGGGGTTAATCTGTCAGTTTGACATACTGTTGGGGCTTTTGTGTTGCTGTGATGCTGAAAGCTACGCCACCAGTATTACAGATATCAGCAGGGTCACACATGGTGGAAAAGTTTCAGCTGAGCTTCCAGACTAAGACAGACAAGGGAGAAGGACATGGATAACCAACTCCCGAAAAAATTAGCCATTGAAAATGTTATGAATAGCAGAGAAAAACTGTCAAGAGTATTGGAAAATGAACTACCCAGGCTGGAAGGCACTCCAACCTGGGTAGTTCACTCCAGGTTGGAAGGCACTCCAACCTGGTTAACAGTGGTCTCCTCAAAGTAGAGCCTACCTTAATGAAGAAAACGGAGTAAAGCCCTAGGGACCTCCATCTGCTGATGTGGCACATTTCAGTATGAGAAAGAACAGCCATAAACATCCATTAATAATGGGAACGTGGAATGTACCATACTATGAAACTAGGAAAATTAGAAATCGTCAAAAGGGAAATAGAGCACACAAACATCAACATTCTAGGCATCAGTGGGCCAAAATGGACCGGCATGGGCCATTCTGAATCAGATATTCACATGGTTCACTATGCTGGGAGTGACAGTTTAAAGAGAAATGGGGCTGCATTCATCGTCAAAAAAGACATCTCAAGATCTGTCCTGAAGTACAATGCTGTCAGGGATACAACAATATCCATACGCCTACAAGGAAGGCTACTTAATACAACTATTATTCAAATTTACACACTCACCACTAAGGCCACAAACGAAGAGAGGGAAGATTTTAGCAGCTATTGCAATCTGAAATAGATGTTGCAAACTGAAATAGATTGAACATGCAGTCAGATAATTACTGGTGACTGGAATGCAAAAGTTGGAAACAGCAGCTCAGTAGTTGGAAAATATGGCCTTGGTGCAAAAACAATGCTGCAGGTCACATGACAGATTTTTGTCAGGCTAATGACCTTTTCATTGCAAATACAATTTTTCCACAACATCAATGGCAACCATACACATGGAAGTCATCAGATGGAACCTACAGGAACCAAATTGACTACGTCTGTGGAAAGAGACAATGGAAAAAGCTCAATACCAAATGTCAGAACAAGACCAGGTGCTGGTTGTGGATCAATCAACTGCTCATACACAGGTTCAAACTGAAACTGAAGAAAATTAGAACAAGCATATGAGAGCCAATGTATGATCCTAAATGTATCGCAACTGAATTCAGAGAACACCTCAAGAACAGGTTTGATGCATTAGACACTAATGAGGGAAGACCAGATGAGTTGTGGCATGACATCAAACCCATCATTCATGAAGAAAGCAAAAAGTTATTAAAAAGACCAGAAAAAAAGCAAACACCAAATTACATGTCAAAACAGACTCTGAAATTTGCCCTTGAATGTTGAGCAGCAAAGTAAAGAGAAGACATGGTGGCATTAAAGAACTAAACAGAAGATTTCAAAAGGCAGTTCAAGAAGGCAAAATCAAATATTATGACATGTGCAAAGAGCTGGAGGTGGAAAACCAAAAAGGAAGAACATGCTGTTTTTCTCAAACTTAAAGAGCTGAAGAAAAAATTCAAGCAATAGTGAAGGATTATACAAGGAAAATACTAAATGACACAGGAAAACAACAAAAGAAGATGGAACGAACACACAGAGTCATCATACAAAGAAGAACTGGTGGATGACAAACTATTTCAAGAGGTTGTTTATGATCAGTAACCAATTGTACTAAAGAAAGAAGTGTACACTTCCTTGAAGGATCTGGCAAAACACAGGCCTCCAGGAATTGGTGGAATACCAAAAGAGAGATTTCAACAAACAGATGCAGCACTGGAGGTGCTTATTTGTCTGTGTCAAGAGATGAAGAAAGCAGTTACCTGGCCAACTGACTGGAAGAGACCCATATATGTGCCTACTCCCAAGAAAGGGGATCCAACTGAACGTAGAAATTATCAAATGATATCATTAATATCACACACAAGTAAAACTTTGCTAAAGATCATTCAAAAGTGACTACGGCAGTATATAGACTGGGAACTGCTGGAAAATCAAGCTGGATTTAGAAGAGGACATGGAACCATGGACATCATTGCTGATGTAAGATGGAGATTAGCTGAAAGTGGAGAATACCAGAAAGATGTCTATCTATGTTTTATCAACTATGCAAAGGCATTTGACTGTGAGGATCACACTAAATTATGGATAACATTGCAAAGAATGGGAATACCAGAACACTTAATTGTACTCATGAGGAATCTATACATGGACTAGGAGGCAGTAATTTGAACAGAATAAGGAAACACTGCCTGGTTTAAAGTCAAGAAAAGTGTGCATCAGGGCTGTATACTTCTACCCTATCTCTTCAATCTCTATGCCAAGCAAATAAATGAAGAAGCTGGACTGTATGAAGAACGTGGCATTATGATTAGAGGAAGACTCATTAGCAACCTGCATTATGCAGATGACACAACTCTGCTTGCTGAAAGTGAGAAGGATTTGAAACATTTACTGGTGACGATCAAAGAACACAGTCTTCAGCATCATGATAAATGGAGAAAAGATTGAGGTTGTCCAAGATTTTGCTCTACTTGGTTCTACAATCAACACCCATGGAAGCAGCAGTCAAGAAATCAAAAGACACATTGCTTTGGGAAAAGTTGTGGCAAAAGACCTCTTTAAAGTGCTGAAAAGTAAAGATGTCAAACGGAAGACAAAGGTGCGCCTGACACATGCCATAGAATTTACAGTCACATCATACAGTTGTGAAAGCTGGATGTTGAATGAGGGAGACAAGAGAAGAACTTTTTGATGCTTTTGAATTATGGTGCTGGAGATGAATACTGAATATACCACAGACTGCCAAAAGAACCAACAGATACTAGAAGAGCAACCAGAGTGCTCCTTGGAAGCAAGGATGGCTAGACTATGTCTGACGTATTCTGGATATGTTGTTAGTAGGGACTAATCCCTGGAGAGGATATTATGTTTGGGAGAGTGGCAGGTCAACAATAACAAAAAAAGGAAAACTCTCAAGTAGATGGATTGACAGTGTCTGCAACAATTGGCTTAAACATAAAAACAGATCGTGTGTCTGGCACAGAATAGGTGAGTGTTTCTTTTGTTGTACTTAGCATCACTATGAGTTGGACCTGACTTCAATATAAATGGACTAGAAATCGCATGTAATTGTTCTAACAAGATAGAAACAAAGACCACTACAGGAAAAGTTTCTATCTGAAACAGAAATGGAACCCAAGGACATATAGAAAAATACTATATAGTAAAAGATAGAGAAGACTTGGATGGGAAACTTAGATAGGAAGGGGGGGAGGGGGGAAACATAGAGGAGGGTAAGGGGTAACCTATATGAATAATGCTTATCAAATTGCATATATGAAAATTGTCACAATGAAAAGCATGTCAAAATGAATCACATTATGATGTACATTAAAAATTTCTAATAAAAAAAAAAAAAGAGTTGGACCTGACTTAGCAGCAGCTAATAACAAGAGCCTCATAAAAAGAGCCTGAGACACTCACTCGGGGGGCAGTGAACCTGAAGGCACTGGCCCCCACCTTGGTCTCTCTAATAGTAACTCTTGGTGTGCAGAGTAATCCTGTTTATAGCTCCTGACTCCATGGCTGCTGGACAGTCACAACAAACACTGTACCTTTTTCTTTATTCTTACAGATATCGATAAAGATATACTATTATTCTTCCCTGGTAGATTCTAAATTAAAGTATATACTATAGTAAAATAACTAATTCTGATATTTTATCAAAATTATTTGTTGCTGAATTCATTTATCTGAGGGATTAACAGAATAAACTTATATAACTGTATCAACAAACTTAAACAGATTAAATACCACTGACACTTCATACTTTTGACTTTAGTGTGTAATTACAAAAACATTTTACTGTAATTTTGAACTGCTTGCTGCATCCCACAAAGATCAGCATCCCAGTAAGAAATGTTTCTGCAAAGATTAAAAACATGATTATTTTTATGTACTGCAAAGGCAGTGTTAAAATATCCAGCTAAAATGAAGTTTAATGATAAGAAAGGGAAAAAAATTACCTTTGCCAATAAATAGTGCTTGTAGTAGTACAACTGAAACAGCAGAAATGCAGAACTTGTCAACGTTAAAAGGGCCAAAATCACGTTTTTATTGATTCTACTCATTAGTCTGTGGTGTTCACTTGGTCGTCTTTTGAAAGCAACCCATTTGTTTTCATCTTTTTAGACAGAAAGATAATCTTGTATTCTGTGAAAAGATATTTATAAGAGACAAAAATCTATTAATTTTTTTACCTTTAACTATCAGCTACAGCACAAAGAAAACATCATTTAATATTGCACATAGTCCACAAAACTTTCTGACCAATAGGGATTGGAGGGAAGAGGCTTCTCCAAAGTTTCTGATTTAGCAGACCTGGGAAGGGACCTCTGAATGTGCATGTCTGACAAGTTTCTAGGTGATGTTGCTGCTGCTGATCACAGTGAGAACAACTTCCACAGAAGAAACAAGGGAAATTTTTGGTCAAGTAACATGGTCTGTTGTTTTGGTCATGCTAGCTCTGTTGGTTTTTGAGATTGTGTGTGTAATCTAGAATGTGGTCAGTTTCTATAAATATCCCATGCAAGTTCTTGGCAGGGGTTCAGGCCTGTTAAAAACTAAGTTCAGGTTCAGGTGTGGGTTCCATATGTTAAAATTTAAAGGGTTCAGGTTCAGTTCAGGTTCAGGTTTAAATTCTGCACATATATAGCAGGGTTTTAAACCAAACTTGAACTCTAACCCTGACTCATTCCAGTTTAAGCATTTTTCAAAACTTTTCAGAACCTGAAACCAAACCCACTAAAAAACTGGGTTTGGATTCTGCTTTTAGTTTTTTGTTTTTGTACCACTGGCTACTTAAAAATTGAAAACAAACAAACAAACAAAAAACTATTCATCTACACATAGGTTTAAAGTCTTAAACTCAAACCAAACTCTAACTCTAAATTTTAACACAGAACTCCACCTTAACCTGAACCCAATTTTTCATGAGTTTGAAGCCCTTATTATTAGTATTTTCAAGTGTAGAGAATGCCATAATAAACATTTTTGTTCTTTCATCTTATGTTTCATTTCTGATTATTTCTTTAGAGTAAAAAATTTACGACAGCCAGGTGTAGTGGTGCACATGGGTAACCCCAACGACTCGGGTGGCAGAGGCAAGAGGATTGTAAGTTCAATGCCAGAAGCAGCCTGCATAACTTAGCAAGACTTTGACTCAAAAATAAAAACAAGAGAAAATGTGGGATGTTTACATTCCTGGGTGTGGTTTATATCACTTAAAGTGATGATCTCTGGTTCCATCCTTTTTCTTTCTAGCAAATGTTATAATTTTGTTCATTTTTAAAACACATAGGTCATGAAACTACAAGGGATCTATGTAGGAAAAAATAACTAAAGAACAGGAGGGGGGGGCAAGAAGAAAGAAAATGGGAGATGTACATCGGGATGTACATATGTAAATGGGAGAAGGATGTACATACTCACAAAAAAGACATGCAAGTAGAAGGGGGACCATTGGTAGGGACGGAGGAGACTAGGGGGATCATGAGAGGGTAAGTGGAGAAGTGAATATGAACAATGTACAATGAAATGCATATATGGAAATGTCATAATTATACCCATTAAAAACCGGCTGTGGGTGCAACCCAGTGGCAGAACACTCGAAAAGTATGAGTAAAGGCCTGGTTTCAAACCCCAAGTACCGCAAATAACTTTTTAATATAGTTATACTTTCTGTCTGTCCAATATTTGATTTTGGTTATGTATGTTACATTTGGGGGCTGAGATTTAGCTCATCTGGTAGAGCACTGTGCTGCAGTCTCTGAGGTGCCAAGTTTAATTCCCAGCACCGCAAAAATGGGAGAAGGACCTGGCAATCCACTCCTGAGGCAATCCTGAAACAGTCAGCCATTGAAAACCCTATGAGGGTCGCTATGAGTCAGATACCGACTCAACGGCACCTAACAACAACAACAACTATAGTATTTGGGGGAGAAGGACCTGACAATCCACTCCTGAGGCAATCCCAAAACAGTCGGCCATTGAAAACCCTATGAGGGTCGCTATGAGTCGAATACCGACTCGATGGCATCTAACAACAACAACAACTATAGTAATTGAGGTCTATAAACTTCATGTATCTTTCATTCTTTAGCTATAAGAAATTGGCAAACTTATACTACCTCTACCTTCTTTCCTTTTTCAACCTTTTTACTAGTTATTGCTACTTTTTTTAATTGAAAATTTTTAATGTACAACTTAATGTGTTTCATTCTGACATGCATTTCACTGTGACATTTCCCAGTTATTTATACTTTGTTAATAGCTCTATTCTATTCCATAATGACAAATCTGTTATTTTGTTCATACTCCTACTATGTTCCCTGCCAATCTTGCTCATTTACAGATGTCTATAAATTCAGTTATGGGAGAAGGATGTGGCAATCCACTCCCGAGGCAATCCCAAAACAATCAGCCATTGAAAATCCTATCAGGGTGACTATGAGTCGGACACAACTTGACGGCACCTAACAACAACAACAATTCAGCCGTACCACTGCAGCATCTGATCCCATCAGATCTCAAAAGCTAAGCAGGGTCGGCCCGTACTTGGATGGGAGACCACCTGGGAACACCAGATACTGTAAGCTTGGGACAAGGATGGGACAACCCACTTCCAAAAATCAATCTGCCATTGAAAACCCCATGAATAGCGAAGCACTGACAATGATGTTTCATCTGTTGTATATAGGGTCACTATGAGTCAGACATCGACTTGACTCCAGCACTAACAACACATAAATTCAGTGATGGAAGAAGGATGTGGCAATCCACTCCCAAAGCAATCTGGAAACAGCCATTGAAAATGCTATGAAGGTAGCTATGAGTCTGACATAACTTGATGGCACCTAACAACAACAACAAAAAATTCAGTTGATTTCATCTTCTTAAAATTTATCAAAAATAACTTAGTTCTACTTGACTTGAGTTTTTGCATTCTTCAAAAATAGTTGTCAAGTGACAACTGACAGTTTGGCTTTGAGGCCACACTTTATTTCTCCCACTGATATAGGTTTGGCACCATTGTCTTATAATGCCAAACATTCCCTTGACAATATCTGATACCCCAGCCCCACCTATAGGTATTCCGATCTTTTTAAAAGGATGAGCAAAGTGTACACACATTCCTTACCTATGAAATCCAAATTTTGTTAAACTAAATTATGTAATGATGTTGATTACTATACATTCTCAGTTTTTCCTTGGTCTTTGTATGCACTTTCAATCTGTAAAATAAAAATTTCTTTGTGGAACACGTTCTGAAGTTATGTTTGAGTATTTTTCTGTTATAACATTGAATTCTCTATTTCCAGAACTAAATTAAGCATTTGTTTTATCTCCTTTCATTTCCATATCATTTTGTTCAACTTTCAAAAAGGCTGTCATCATGTCTTTTACTACATTTTTAATGTTAATTTCCTGTTTTGTTTCTGATGTGGCCTTTGTTTCTCTAATTTTGTCTTTTTCTTTCTTGAGCCCTGCCAGATTATGACTCTTCTATACTGGTACTGTTGCCCAACAATTTCTTCCTAGCTCTTGAGCCAATTAACTTTGCTTTTGTTTGTTTATTTGCAGCACTGGGGATCAAATCCAGACCTTATACATGCTAGGTAAGCACTTTACCACTGAGCTACCCTCAGCTCTGACTTTTATTTTAAAGATGTAATTGTTTCATTAATATTTTAGTCTTATACAGTTTTCCAGTGGGTTCATTATTACTTGTTTTTCCCTGTTTCATTTCTCCTTTCTTCTTATGGCATTTTTAGGTACTGTGTTCATTTAATTATTATTTTTGATTAACTTGAGCTCCCCTTGATCAGTTATTTGCAAGAGTACCATGGCAGGAAGAAACAAGGCTACCTTTGAAAGTAGAAGGTAGTCTCTCTGGTATATAAGAAAGCTCTTTCTGACAGAATGTTTTATACATGTGTATATGTGAGAAAGAGAATGTATGTGTGAAGTAGAGAAAGCTGTCTAGACATTACTTCTTCCACAGGACAGAAATAGGTAACATAGGACTACTGACAATTTCTCCCTCTATTGTGCTACTGCAAAGATAATATATTTGTGAGCTATCTCATTTGCTCTTCCTTTCTTGCTAGTTCGTGTTGCCAAACAGGCTGTGGACATTCCTGCCTTCCTACACACCTTGACCCGACTGTAAATAGAAGATCTATGTCTCTTTGCTCTGCCAGCTATATCTGATATCTCCTTCTGTAAGGATCCTCTCTGAACCTCTTCCTGCTTACATTTGGCAGCCATTTCTCAAATATTTCAATTTGGAGTTAACAAGTCTTTTTGTCTCAGGGAAGATGTAACAGCCCTCTCCCTCATTTTCCTTGTTGTTTCAGGCTAATTTCAGATGGGGGCAGGCTAGGGTTTGTTAGAATGCTGCTCTGCGATCTCTGAGGCCCTTGGTTCCATCCCCAGCACTGCAAAACCGGGAGAAGGATGTGGCAATCCACTCCTGAAGCAATTGTGAAATAATCAGCCATTGAAAACCCTATGAGGGTCACTATAAGTCAGACCTGACTCAATGGCACCTAGCAACAACTATTTCAGATAGAAGAGGGCACAAAAATCTTTACTCTGCCATCTTAAAATGAGAAGTCTTGGTTTGGGGTTTTAAAACAATCCAAATGAGCTTACAGAGCTGAAGCCTATATGAAACAAACACTATAAGAAATCATATAAGGTGAATGAACTACTCAAGAGAAATGATATTAACAGTGATGTAAATTATCTACCTGATGTGCAGATAATGTATATTAAGCAAAGATAATTGAATAGATGATTTTCTCTCCTAAAACTGTGAAAACTAGCAATATATATTAACAGTGATGATGGTATTAGTTGTTGCCATCAGCTAAAACCTGCTAAAATAAAATCATTAAATATCCTGATACATAAAGTTCACAAGATAACAAGTAGAATACTCTTCATTCCAAAATTTCAGCTCAGTATCTTGTACTTGTATCAAACAGTACATCAGTGAATTGTAGGTTGGTTCCTAGTGAAATCTAAAGTGGCATTCAGACCGTACCATTTGTTTAGCCTCTTCTAAGCCCAATTTCTAAATGGAGAAGGTCTCTAAAAGTCACTACAGATATAAAGCCCAAATTAATATCCTGTTCTGTCTTGGGACACATCTCTAGTTTATAATTAATTTCTACATGAAGTATACCTCTAAACATATTATCAATAACTTAACTACATCTACTATCAAGATGATACCCAATTAACTTTACTTCATCATTTACTTATTGTAAGTTCCCAGGCAATTCAATTATAAAGATGGAATACTAGCCTGTCAAAATGTTCCTTTTTACTAGCACTATCTCTTCATTAAGAATATAGTAACCACTTGAAAACAATGCAATACTTTTTTAGAAAGAGGCCAGACCTTCTTGGTGATACCTCTGAAACATCTCAGGCATTATTTTTTATCTTCCTTTTTTCACTTTCACACTAATTTAGGCTTCAACTGCACCTAATGTTCCAATTTTAACCAATGTCCCTATCTCCGCTTTAATCATAATCTTACCATTGTACTGGCAGATGTTACCAAGTTGTTGACAGGTGAATCAAGGTATGCCACAACCAAAACTTTTCAATGGTTCCCTAACACCTCCATATAAAGTTCAAATTCCATACAGGGGTATTCACAATTAACCCAATCTTCCCTAAATGCTAATAGTCTTTCTTGCTGTTCATTTCATTTCCTTTCACTGTGAATGTCTCATAAGACTATCAATAGCCTAGATTGCAAGGGATTAAGAAGTCTCTTTACTTACCTACTATTCATCCACTTCTTAATCCTTTTCAATATAACCTCTATCTCAACATGCTGACACTTGAAAATAAAAAGATAAAAAAAAATGTGGTCTCTCCATTTGATGATCCAGGAAAGTCATAAATATACAGTGATTCCTTTCTAAGCGAATGTGGGGTAAGGAGGTGTTGGAAAGAGTAGCTGAGATGAAAGACCTAGGTGAGAGAGTCTGGACAAGAAAAAAACTAACAATAGAAGGGGCTGTATTTAGGTTAGTAGGGGTGCAGGTGCTTTTTTCTCCCTTTACTGTTTATCTTATTTGAAAACAATTTTATAATAAGAAAAAAAAAAGTTTAAAAACACTTCAAAAATTCTCTTATCCTATGGTTCAATGAACAAATATTCATTTACTAAAGCTTACATGTTATAAGCTTTAATTATGCTAATGTCTTCCCATTCCAGGCCTTAAATCAAGTTTTTAAGTGAGTTAACTCTTTTCAGATGCAAGTACTTAATTGCTTAGTTGAGGACACTGGGTAAACCCATAAAGCTACTAGAATCAAACACAGAGCTCAGAGTATATCAAGCAATTAGGAGAACATTTAAAGTGTGAAATATATATATATATACACACACACATACATACACATCTACACATCTACAGCCATACCACTACAGTGTCTGAGCTCCTCAAATCTCAGAAGCTAAGCAGGGTCAGGCCTGGTTAGTACTTAGGTGGGAGACCACCTGGGAATACTGGGTGCTGTAGGCTTGGAAGAAGGACCACTCTCAAAACAATCTGCCATTGAAAACCCTATGAAGAGCAGAGCAGCATTAACAATGGTGCTGCTTCCTAGTCCACGTACAGATCTCCTCGTGAGTACAAGTAAGTGCTCTGGTATTCCCACTTCGCAGGGTTTGCCATAATTTGTTATGATCCACACAGTCAAATGCCTTTGCATAGTCCATAAAACATAAATATCTTTCTGGTATTCTCTGCTTTCAGTTAATATCCATCTTACATCAGCAAAGATGTCCCTGGTTCCATACCTCTTCTGAATCCAGCTTGATTTCCTGGAAGTTCCCTGTCTGTTTACTGATGCACTAGCTTTTGAATGATCTTCAGCAACATTTTGCTTGTGTGTGATATTGATGGTATTATTCAATAATTTCCACATTCAGTTGGATCTCCCTTTTTGGCCACAAATATGTCCTCTAGTCAGTTGGTATTGAGCTTTTTCATCATCTCTTTCCACAAATGTAGTCAGTTTGGTTCCTGTATGTTCCATCTGGTGACTTGCATGTGTACAGTCACCATTGATGTTGAAAAAACATATTTACAATGAAAAGGTCATTGGTCTGACAAAATTCTATCATGTGACCTCCAGCATCATTTCTGTCACCAAGGCCATATTTTCCAACTACCAAGCCTTCTTGTTTCCAACTTTTGCATTCCAGTCACCAGTAATTATCAGTACATTCTGATTGCATGTCTGATCTATTTCAGATTGCAGCAACTGGTAAAAATCTCACCTATCTTCATTTGCAGCCTTAGTGGTGGGTGGGTAAATATGAATAACAGTCATATTATCTGGCCTTTCTGTAGGCATATGGCTATTGCATTGTACTTCAGGACAGAACCTGAGATGTATTTTTTGATGATGAATGCAATCTCATTTCTTTTTAATGTGTCGTTCTCAGCATAGCAAACTACATGATTACCTGACTCAAAATGGCCCATGCCAGGCCATTTTAGCTCACAGATGCCTAGAATGTTGATGCTTATATGCTCCATTTCCCTTTTGATGATTTCTAATTTCCCTAGATTCATCCTACGTACATTCCATGTTCCAATTATTAATGGATGTTTACAGCTGTTTCTCCTCATTTTGAGATGTGCCATGTCACCAAAAGGAGGTCCCTGGAGCTCTACCTTATTTCCGTCATTATAGTCAACTCTACTTTGAGGAGGCAACTCTTTCCCAATCGTCTTTCGAGTGCCTTCCAACCTGGGGGGCTGATTTTCAGGCACTATATCTGACAGTGTTTCTCTGGTATTCATAAGGTTTTCAATTGCTCATTTTTTGGGGGGAGTGGGCTGCCAGTTCCTACTCCCTAGTCTGTCCTAAATCTGGAAGCTCAGCTGAAACCTGTTCACCATGGGTGACCCCGCTGGTATCTGTAATACCAGTAAGCATAGCTTTCAGCATCACAGCAACACACGATCCCCCCACAGTATAGCAAACTGATAAGACATGTGGGGGATTTGTACATTAAACTTTATTTATTTACTTACTTATTTATTCAGTACCAGAGGGTTTAACCCAGGCCCTAGGCCATACTTCACAAGTGCTCTACCACTGAGCTGCACCCTTAAACCCTTTTTCATTTTTTACCTTGAAACAGGGTCTTGCTAAATTGCACAGGCTGCCTCTGGCCTCGAACTTGCAATCTTCTTCTTTCAGAATCCCAAGATTTGGGATTATAGGCTTGCACCACCATGCCCATCTTACATTAAACTTTAAAAAGCACCAATCTGTACATTAAAGCCTTTCAATGCAGGAAAAATAGAAATGACGTTTATTTTGTTCATCATTATGTCCCCTGTACCCAGCAGTGCCTGAGACACATATTTGTTGACTTAAATATGTAAATAATATCACTTCTGGGCAGACAAGCATAAAGACAGTGCAAATTATATCTATTTGCATTACTTCTTTTCTGCCAGAGTTCCCAGAAGTGGGTGTTTAGTATTTCCTCTAAATGTAATTAAATTAGTTCAATAACAGTTGGGTTCCTGGAATCTATGACCATATCATAATTCATTTTTAAAAGGAGTCCTTACTCTAAGATCCGAGATCCACATGCATCCTTTGATACTTTCTCTATGAGTGCATCCTGTAGTTCTTTCCTTTATAGTCTCTTCCTCAAAGCAAATCCATTCTCAAGATTTTAACTACCAGCTCTGAGGGAAAATTTACTATTTATATTTCAGTCTATGTACTCTCTCTGCCTATATTTTCAACTATTTCCTACATCTCAAGTGTAATGTTCAAAATTAACAATTTTATTTTGTCAATTAACTGCCTCGCCTTCTCCAGAAGGTAGATATCCTCCTCACAAACTGAAGTTTTACAGGTTTCACCTTGCCTAACATTACTTGACAAAAGAGAATAGGATTCAGAAGAATTACAAGACAGCCAAGAGTTTAGTTATTGGCAACACCATGGTATAATACAAATCACCTTAATTCCAGCAATTATTGTGTGTTGGAAGTTGATAGATTTCCCGTTTTTGTCAACAGCTTTTAGATGGACTTTTTAGAAACCCGTGTTCAAAATATCAATCACTAAGATCTAAGAAATCAAGTCCTATATTATTTTTCAACATTTCTCTCATTTTCTTCCTTTTTAGAACACTGCATTTTCTTTCCACTTGGAGTTTGTCATTCAATGCTGTCCTTTCCAAATCCTCTACCCTCACTGAATATCTCTCTACAAACAGACTCTAAAATATGAATGTTATTCCTGATGTTTCTATCTTTATTCATGATGCTCAACCAAAGATGGTTCCTAATCATTCAAACCCTATTCTTTTCAGAGTCCAGCTCAATCGCAGCCTTTTTTTCTGGGCCCCCTTTTTTCCCGATTCCTAAGGTACTGCTCAATTGCTGCTCACTTTGATACTGTTCACAAGCTGATTTTTATTCATTGGAAATCTGCTATCTTCAAACATAGAAAGACTGGGATATCATTTAGGTCCTCTTTTTTGTATCTGAGAAAACTGAGACCCAGAAATAAGTGGCTTGCCTAATGTTACTTGAGAAATTAGTAATAGTGATGAAATCTGTGTTCAGCTCTCTGGACTCCTGGACCCACACAGCTTCTAACAGTCACCTCTATACATATCCAGTCTTTCCCGACATTCCTCAACTGATAATGCAAACAAAGGCAGACACCAAAGCCGTATGAAAACTTAGCACGCTAAAAAAACAGTATGTATCCTGTTATTAAGCGGATGCTTCAGTTATACGCTCCTCCAAATGAACTGAGCTCAACTGAACTATCTCGGAAGAGATAGTTAATTCAATTACTTTCTCTTTGTAAAGCTGTTGCAGTTCCCAGTGCAACAAAGCCCTTCTCCACTGAAACCTTCCCTTGTCTAAGGGCTCATTCCTCCAGCCACTGCCCTAACAGGCACGCAGGGCTGCCTGCACCCGGTAGTTGCTTTCCAGCTCCCATTCTTTCGTTCCTTGGTCCCGCCACCAGAAAACACCCTCCCCACAAACCCTCTCGCAAATTCCAAGTCGGCTCTCACAACCCGGCTCACAGGGCACTGCCCTAATGCAGCTCCAACAAGCGTCTCAATCACCATCCAAAACTGACCTTGTCCCATGACGAGGATTTTACCTGGTGAGAAGCCCAGGAGCGTCTGAAGAACTGGCTGAACGGACATCTGTCTACCTGAAGATGCTACGGGACGGGCTCACTGAGGAGTACCCAGCCCCGAACGCCCTCAGCCTGCGCCCGGCATCGTCCTCCTCCCCGCTGAAGGCAAGGTGGGTCCCAGGGGACTGACACACCCGGTGAGAGACCCGAGCCACCAACAAGCTTTGCCAGTACGTACCCGCACACGCTCAGCGACTGAGCCGGCACTCCGGCACCTTACCTCCACCCAACAGCAACAGCGGCAACTCCGCTTTACGGCACTCAAGGCAACCGCTGCAAAAGGGGCCGTCAAGCGCAGAGCTGCAGATATTGGCCCGGATGGTGAGGGCGGTTCCTCAATGTCCAGTCCTGGTCACAGGCTGTTCACGGACCACGGCTTCTGCCTCTTCGCCCCCCTAAGTTTACGGACCCCTGACGATTTCCTAGCTTTTAGAAGCTTACCTAGGCAAGCCAAGGCCCTTTCATGTCTTGTATAGGTAACTACCTCAGCAGCGCACAGAGAAAACCTGAGATTTTAGGAAAACCCCTTAGTGGACAATGAACTGAAGCAGCATCTGCTGAGCTGTTTTTCCCCGAAGTGAGTTCTCCAGATAAAATATAGAATGCCAGCTAAATGTAAACTTCAGATCAATAATTTTTTAGTGCATGTGCCAAGCAGAGAAAGACTCAGAATAACTCCCTGGGTTCTGGTTTGGGTACCATTAGCTGAGATGGCTAGAACCGTCTCAGCTAATGGGAAAATACCCTCTACCGTTAATATTGTTCATGAAGTTGAGTTGCCTGTGTGACACCACCAGCACACTGTTGTCTTCCAGTTTAGGTCTGGAAATACAGGCACATAGAATTCTGGGCCTGGCTTTTTTAACAGTGTGATTCAAAGTATTGTTAAGGATGATATAACAATTTGGGGAGGAATTTTTGAAAACTATAAGGCACTAAGCAAATTAATGTGTTTTCCTACAAAAATTACTATCATCCCATAGTAAAAACTGAAAATACTCCTTTCACATACTGTTTCCTATGTTTTTATTTTAATTCTATTCATACAGAAAGAAATTCAAGTCTTTCTCACTTCCTAGAGGTTCTCTCTCTCACCAGCTTTTAATTTTCCTTCCAAAAAGATTTTTTTGGGCACATACAAATTTACTGTAAAAGTCTTCCTATCCAGTCCATGCAGAACTAGTAATAAGTTACTTAAAAATGTAATCCCTGGAGGAAGTAATCAAAAATTAATGGGATCACTGAACACAGGTGTTAACTTGAGAGACCTAACATGGAAAACTTGAGCATAAGGTACCAACTATTGATTGAAACACATCAAAGACATAAAAACTCTTGGGGGTAGGAATGTAACTCAGTGGTAGACCACAGATGACCCCAGTAACAAAAATCAGTACTTGAGTTTATAATGACTCCTTAAAAATAAAACCCAGGGACCAGAGATGAACTCAGTGGTAGATCACATATGCAACACCCTGGATTCAATTCCTAACTCTGCAAAAAACAAATAAAAATTAAAAACCCAGTCATTAAAAGTTGCCAGGGCATCAACTCATTATCTTTGAAACTTGATAAAGGGAAGACGTCCAGATAACAGGTGAAGAATGATAGATAATTTTTCAACTCCTAATACAAGGGTTGACACTCATCAGCAGATGATAGAAGTAAAGTGAAGGGTCAAGGAAACTTTATAATAGGTGGACTAGGCTGGCACCACCCAAACCCACTAATCAATCTTAATATCATTGTGTGACAAGAACAATATGTATTTCCTATTATGATCTAATAGAAAGTACACAGCACTACCTGTAAGGCGTTCCTGCCCCAAAATTGAATCTGCATTTAATCAAACCTTAGACAGAAGACGGAGGGTATAGAGAAGCAATCAGCTAAATTCAGAATGTGCAACATTCTATAAGACCTGTGTCTCAATTTCTACATTAATGTCACTTAAAAACATTTAAAGGGGAGGTCACTAACACACAATCAGAGACTTAATTCCATGTAATGTGTGGACCTTGGCTGGATCTTAATTTGAAAAAATCAACCATAAAAATATTTTTGAGACAGTGGAAATTTTAGTATTAGATAGTAAACAATTACTATTAATTTTTCTAAAAATTATAAGGGAATGTGGTTTTGATTTTAAAAACTAATGCATATTGCAGTACTTAAAAGATGAAAAACATGGCAAATTGCTAACAACTGATAATTCTAGACAATGAGCACAATGGTTTATAATCAGGGCTTCTAACCTGTGAAAAATTGGTTTCAGGTTCAGGCAGGTTCAGTACTTAAAATTTAGAGAGTTCAAGGTCAGGTTTACATTTTTAATCCTATATTTAGATAGACAAATACAATTTTTAAAAAATTTTTCACTTAAAAAATTTTAAACGGCCAATGATACAAAAGAAAGAGAAAAAGAGGAAGGGAGGAAAAGAGGGAGGAGGGAAGGAGGGAGGAAGGGAAGGAGAGAGGAATGAATGAATTTTTCACTGGGGCCAGGTTTGGGTTCAGGAAAATTTTTTTAAATGCTTGAACCTGAATGGGTTTGAAGCCCTGCTATCTACACAAAGGATTTAAACTTGAATCTGAACATACAGGAGGTTAACGTACCATGCAATTGGTGGCAACTGTTCTTCTCAAGAATACGTGAGTATAAGCAGCGAGACTCTGGCTCACTGTAAAAGTCAGTATGCCTTAATCTGGTTAGCCAATACAGTTGGAAAAGGGGTACAAGGATAGGTAAAAACAGTCTCTATTATGTAATAAAGTAAATATCCATCTTTCAAAAGTCAGTGTGTGAGTGCACACACACATCCTGGCCCACTTCTAACATTTGTGGGTCTTAGAAGTACAGATCCAACCCTAACATTTTTTAAATGTCTAAGTAGCTAAGGGAGCTGGGATTTAACTCAGTTGGTAGAGTGCTGCTCTGCACTGAGGACCTGGGTTCAATTCCCCAGCACCACAAAAATGGGAGAAACACATGGCAATCCACTCCTGAAGCAATCCCAAAACAATGAGCCACTGAAAATCCTATGAGGGTCACTATGAGTCTGACCCAACTCCAAGCCACCTAACAACAAAATACCTATTAACTGGGAGCCATGATGCATGCCTGTAATCCCAGCTACTTAGAAGGCTGAGCAGGAGGAGTTTAAAATTGAGGCTATAGTCAGCCTGAGCAACTCAGCAATACCTTCTCTCAAAATAAAATATAAAAAAGGGGCTGAGGGTGCAAGTTCTGGGTTCAAACTCTCAGTTCTGAAAAAAAGAAATGAAGAGCTAGTCATCAAAATATCACATCCTTCTATTTTGACATATATTTCTTCTCAAGGAACAGAAACCCAGGTTCAAATTTGGAATTTTCAGATTCCTTAGAAAATGACAGCATGAATAGTAGGGTAACCTGACATGCAATGTATGTGGACACCCCAGTCTACACATCCAAGCTCCATACGCTCTACAAACTGACCCCCACAGGGGTATGTACACCAATGGTGCAATCTTTTTACAGGATGGATTTTGGGAGGAGGCCTATACATGTCCTGGAAGCAAGCTAATCAAGCAGAGAATTCTGGGTGCTCTCTATGTGCTGCAAAATAGTCTAAAACTGGGTAGAGGAACACAGACTCTGAGTTATTGTTGTCATTAGGTGCCGTCAAGTTGGTATCCGACTTATAGTGACCCTGCATACAACAGGCAAAACACTGTTGTCAGTGCTTCTCTGCTGTTCATAGTGTTTTCAATGGCAGACTGATTTGGGGGAGCGGGTTGCCAGGTCCTTCTTCCAATACTCTGAGTAGACCCTTCAAATTCTTCAAATTTTCATTCCATGGAGAGGCACAGCAAGTGTGGAGATTAGGACAGGATCCCCTCTGACTCAAGTCTAAGTGCTTGCACACACTCATGGTCTCATAATATACATACTCCTGGAGGACTTTTTCTGTTTCATAGTATGAAAACTCTTCCATGAATAGTATATATTTTATCAGCTGTGTAGGGTTACATGGACGCACCATAATCTCATCAGTCCCTAGGGTCTTGACCTTTTGCAAAATGAGTATAAACATACTACTCATACCATGCAGCGTAAATGTAAAATGGCGATTAATCAAGAAAATCTTGGACAGAAAAGTTAAGAGTGCACATGGGAGTCAGGTGTGGTGGCACACACCTATAATCCCAGTGACTCAGGAGGCAGAGGCAGTAGGATTGCAAGTTCAAGATCAAAGGCAGTCTGCGTAATTTAGCAAGAACCTGTCTCAAAAAGTAAAAAATGGGCCATCTCAGTGGTACAGTACTTGCAAGGCATGCAAGCGCAAGGCCCTGGGTTCAACCCCAGTACTACAAAACAACAACAACAACAACAACAACAACAAAAACAACCTCCCATGATTTTCAAAGCTCTTATCCCACAGAGATCCCAGCCAAGTATAGCAGGGCTGGCACACCAAGGAACAAGCTCTAATTGAAGAAGCCAACTCCCATAATGGTCTATATATTTATAACATTTATATGGGGAGGATATGCAAATATATATAGACCAATGTTAGAAATGTTAGATGCATGCTAGAAAAGGGGAGTCTTCAAAATTCTGGTACGCCATTCTTTTGTTAAGATAACTTAGACCTCTTGGGCAAGTTCTTTGTCTAGCAATCAAAAAAGAGAAAGGAATTTGCCTCCAGGGTCATCCAGATTTTTTTTTCTTTAATTAACCAGTTTACTTGTATTTTACTATCATAATGCTATAGTGAATACTGGCCTATTTGTGAATATATATGTAAGAGAAATAGTTAGAAACACAATGAAATTTTTAAGGGTATGTGGAGTTAAAATCTTGACATCACAGAACAGTTCTTTGGAAATGTTGCACCCATTCACAGTCCTCAATATCTCTGTCATACTTCTCTCCTCATAATGCAAAACTATCCAGTCTCCTTTCATCCTCCTCTTGGTGAAAGGATCTTAGATAACAGGAGCTACAGTTCCATGTAGTCATTGGTTGGTTGGTTTTTTTCTCTCCTAATCATGTTTCAAGTTAGAATACAAATTTTAAAAAGGTTTATGTTGTGATTCTGACTCTTCTTAGTTGTTATTTACCAAAATGTAACCCAACATGTGACAAGCTTCCAAGAGAGAAACTAAATTCTAATTTATATGCAGTTATGTATAAAATGTTTCATTTACCTTTTTTGGCTTCACTGTACAAAACAGTAGCTACTAGCAACATGCACTTATGTTTAAATTAATTAAAATAAAAATTCAGTTGCTGAATACATTAGTCACAGTAGCTGGCTGTGGCTAGTCGCTATTGTATTAGAAGACACAACTATAGAACTTTCCATCATTCCATAAAATTCTGTTAAACAATACTGTTTTAAAATATTTACTATGGCTTTTTTCTTTTTTTTATTTGGGACTATTGACTTTTTAAATATTCTCATCTTCAACAACATATCATAGATTTTTAAATCAAAGTTGATACAATCAAGCACTGAAGTAAGAGCAAGGAAAAAAGTTTAATTTTTACATGAAATAATACAGGTGTTTTTTGTAAAAACAGACATTCTATACAGAACACACAGTCATTTCAACATACAAGTTACTCCACTTTGAGTACCTCATTTTAAGGTTAAAAAACCCTTAAAAGCCTTATCTTGTTTCTAAGGAAAATGAGGCAATGTGCTCATTAAAACAATATTTTGCAGCACTGAGTACGTCATGTGTAGTTTATTAATGTTCTTCATCCATAACTTAAAGGTTAAACCTGAGGAAATAGAATTTTTATTATCACAACTGCATAGTGACATCATTTCCATATAATAGACACCCAAATCTGTAGATGAAGATGATTTGTAAGCCATTTAATAAATCCAACTTAAAGCAAAACAAGTATGTCAGGAGAGACACTAAATGAAATACAGACCAACTAACAAGGTTTCTGAAATGCTTCCTCTTATTTCCTAAAAAATAATGATGCAACAAAGTTGTCAAATGTTCAATGGGCTTGCCTTATATCATTTATCCAATGACAACAAACTGCAGAGCTATTTGGTGGTTTGGAAGGAACTATTTAGGCCAAATTCACTTTGCATGTTTCACTGAGTAGTCCTAAATTGAAAGTGCAAATTCCTGGATGGAAAAGTAGCTTAATTAGTTTATTAGTGTTGCTTTTTAGTGTTTTACCACTCTAGGAGTCTTGAAATAGATGAGAAAAGGTTAATATGAGCTAGGTTAATATGAAATGGCATTTTAATACGATGTTTTGTTTTTTTTTTTAAGTCACAGTTGAAATCACTGATGATACCACTTTAAGACCATGCTTTATCAAAGTAAATGGCATTTGGAAGTATCCAAACACTTACACCCATAACTAAAAATAACACTTTACATTTACATAAGACTTTACTGTTGTTGAAGCAAATTCACATACTCCATTTCATTTTCCTCACAATAGCCTTGTGAGGTAAGCTGAACAAGTTATGATTATTTTAAGTAAGGCAACAGAGGCCCAAAGGTGATGAATGATTTGTAGGGGTCATAGACTTAGTATATGGTAGAACTATGATGATTAGTTTAAAATACTTTAAAAGATATGATGCCAAAATCTTTTTTGTATCATATACAGACATTTTAAAGACTAGTGGCCTTTAATATAAATGTTTCCAAGATTTTAGTGACTATATATCTTATAATATGAATGATTATAAATTTGATTTTAAAGAGTCTTCCTTAAAAGGTGAATTAGATTCAGTGCTTTGGTACCACAGAGATATTGGAAATGTTAAAAAAAAAAAAAAAAAAAAAAGGTTGGATTCTTTTCAGTCCCATGCTCTCCCAAAAGTTCCACTGTTAATAAAAATGCCTTTTACCAATTTGACTTATTTTAAAATTAGTCCAAACATATGCTCCAAGTCAAAGGAAACACATTCACCTACCTTCTGCTCTACATACTACAAAATCTTCTACATGTCCATCCCTTAGGACCATCTTATATGGATAGGGTACCATTAAGAAAACATAGCAGTTTAAACAAACATAGTTTAAATGATTATGAATCAAAAGTCAGTTACCTCTACAGGCCCAGAAATAACAAACGCTCTTTTTAGTTCAATAATTGGGTAGTCTGAGAATGAAAGTACTATGGCAATTTCTGGTATGTATTTACTAAGCCAATACTAACCTTTATATGGCACACCCAATAATACCTTTCAATGAAAATAACAGATACTAAATATAATCCATTTAAACTACAAGGAATTCAAAATCCTTAAGGTATTTAGGTTAATCCCAGGTAACAAAGCTATCATATGTGACATCAGAATCACAAATAATTGTAGAATGTGAATGCTGCAAGATACACACAAAACTAAAACTATACTGAACATGAGGTAATCTTGCTGTGACAATTAAGAAAACATTTAGGATCTTTTATAATATTCAAGTGTTAGCATTATGAAAATTACGTTTTGGTTAAAAATAACAAATAACCTTTTGATTACCTGGACACTGAATAGATTTATGCTGATCATACACTTCTCTGAAAGAATAGTGTAAAAATAAAATCAAGAAAAATTTCCAGTCCTATTTTATGTGACTAAAAAGTGAATTATATTATATGCAATTAATTTGAGCATTTTTAATAAGCTTTGGCAAATGTACTTTTTAAAACTTCTGACTTATTAGCAAAACATTATTTTTAAAATGCATTTTCTATTCCACAACTCATAAGCCAAAGAACGAGATGCACTGTAAATTAAACTTTACTAGTTTTAGAAATGTAAATAAAAGTAATCCAATTTTGACTACTATATCCCAGACACTCAAATATCTGTTATATGAATTAGCCAATAAATGAACACTGACCTAACAAATATGCTTTTAAAAAAATTATGATTTGAAAATACAGCTAATTTTTTTAGCCTAGAATTATATACTTCATAGTAAGAAGTCTATCCTGTGTTCTTTTAAAATTAATACTCTTGGAATAATCATTTTCCATATACATTCTTTTCCAATTGTTTTTAAAATAATTAAAAATACATAGTTATAATTTTATAGAAAATATAGAGAGGAAAAGCTAATCATTCTAGGTAATTCATAAAATAGAATATCAGCCTACTTAAAAGATTTTGTCCCAAATTTTTACTTTTATTATTTATGCCACCAAGGATAAGTCATAAAAATTCAAATTATACATGATATTGTTAATGTCTTAATTTCATAAATTTGAGTAAATAAATACAAGCCAATGTCTCTTTATGTAACATGGGGGAACATTACTATTTGCAGAACAGAGTAGGCTAGGTTTAGCTGTATAGCAGTAATTCGTTGTTAGAATGGTACAGATGCCATCAATTAAACCCATGTACAGACAGACATGCCCTTAATACTTTTGTTTACCTATACCTGGAAAATTCAAAGAATCACAGTATATTAAATTTCTATGTGCATTAGTTGTTAAAAGCTTGATATATACATATTTATCAAAAGTTAAAGATGTGACAGCTGAAAAAGTCAAAGTGAATCACAGAAAAATTCTTTTTCTAAAGTGCTTAAGGCAGCTCCTTCATTTCTATATCCACTTTAATAAATCTGGTTTGGAATTCAACTGCTGAAAGGGAAATGCAATATTCAATGAATGTTTTTTAAGACATAATTTTTACACCTGTGATTTATCCATTACAGTCAAAATCTCATGCATTTCTTTTACAGAAAGCAGTCATGTTTGACATCTCAAAAATCAAGTCAATAAATCAATAAAGAATATTTGAAAGGGTTTACCAACTTTCCACAATGTATTATATTGAGAAAAGAGCTCACTATTTTAAACTCAAATGTCAATGAGAATGTTATATATTATGATTAAATTAATAGTTACCTTATTTTGAGACTACATAGGCACTATATTCAATTATTTTTAGCTTGAAAACGAGGGTAACAAACTTCTCTGCTTAACAAATCAACTTAAAATTCTTTAACACATTTTATTCTTTAATTTTAGGGAACTTTAAGCAGCAGCAGAGGGAGGGAAACCCTCAGATTCTTATTTTGAAGTAATAATACTATAGTTTAATACTAACTATTACATGTGATGAGAACTTAGACTGTGGATTTACTGAATTTGAATTTATTACTACAAAGCTGCTGAGAAATGAAACTTTCCCACTGAAATGAATACATTTTCCAAATTAATATTAGGAAACTTTACATGAAAAGGCTCAAATGATGGCATAAGCATAAGAATCAGATGCACTCCTCCAGCCCCTGATTAATATTTCCTTTTCCCCATGCCCCTGCAACAGAAGCCCTCACCACTATAACATAATGCTATCTAACTCAAATATTAGGTGGCACTGCATGGGGCATGGAGCAAGAGCATCCTTAGAGGAAAAAGGCACTGAATTAAGGAGAAGACACAATAACGTAAGACGTAATAGTACAAACAATCTACACAAGAACACCTGGCTTTTTCTGTGTCATTTTCACCTAAATATATTGTGTGGCTATTCACATAAAGCAACTCCATTAAATTACTGCCTTCAGGTAA
Organism: Pedetes capensis; assembly: GCA_007922755.1. NCBI lineage: Eukaryota > Metazoa > Chordata > Mammalia > Rodentia > Pedetidae > Pedetes > Pedetes capensis. Next base: position 49,327 of record VMDO01003132.1, read on the forward strand.
GAGTCTATGAAAGGTAATAAAATCCTATTTTTTCTGAGGTCCTGGAATAGCTCTTCTATAGGGAGCAGAACATCTAAAAATTTCTTTCAAAATATGAAGAAAAATAAAATACTGGTTTAGAGAACCAACACACTACCATTGATATGCTTCAATTTCTAACCTACTTTATAGTCTTTAAAATTACCAACATATTGTCAAACAACAGTGGACATATTTGTCCTGAGAAAATAATACCCTAAGTCAAATTTGTTTTTATCAGTGGGATAAAATATCTATCAGTAGGCAGTAAAAAAAAAATAATAAATAATTTTTTTTTAACACTACTGGAGAGATTGAACCCAGGGCCTCATGCATGCAAAGCAAGTGCTCCACCATGGAGCCACATCCTTGGCCCTTTTTTTATTTTTTACTTTGGGACAGAGTCTCACGGAGTTGTGCATGCTGCCTCTGGCCTTAAACTCATAATCCTCCTTCCTCCACCTGCTTGGTCACTGGGATTACAGGCATGTACTACTGCACCTGGCTATAGGCAGTAAATTTTCAGAAGGAATGACCAATTACCACTACATAGGCCTTCTGTAGCAGGCAACTCAATTGTCAGCAGCAGTGGTCACTTCTTCAGGGAAGGTTGTCATACCACAAGATATTTCAAAAGAGAATGAAAGAAACTCAACAAAAGAAATTAAGTTTCAAAAATTAAAGGAAATACAAAATCTGATTTCTTTAAAATGTTTAAAGGGATATTTAGAATAAAACACTGTTAAGTACAACTTTTAGTTTGGCTGAAAGGACTTGAGTTACAAGTTTTAATCAACGTTTTAAGAATAGATTTTTCTGCTTAATAACCACAGGTTTTACTCATTATTTAATGTATTTCCCCAAACTTGGGGAAAGATGTCTGTGTTGACTTTTGGAAGAATTTTACACTTTTAGAAAGCAAATGAATTTATCAAAAAAACAGAAAAAAATAACCTCTGGTTGTCTGAAAAACTAATGTGCCAATTAAGTCATAGATATGTAGATTGTTTTTCAAAACAATTGTTGAAATGATTCCACATCTTATTAGAAAGAAGATACAAATTACTTCAGTGAAGAATACTTTTAGGCAACTCCTTTCTTAGATAAAAGAGTAAATTATGGTTTTCTACCCATTATATAACCTTATTAACAAACTTCCATTCATACTAGTAATGTTAAAAATCAGCAATAATTATAATCAGTTAGTGTCAAAGTAGGAATTTTATCAAAAACAACTATTAAACATGGGATTAGACAACAAAATCAGAAAACATAAAGCCTGAAAAAAATCTTACCCATCATCCAAAGTGATAGAATGAGAAGAAGTCTAATTAAACAAAGCAACAGGTAAAGATTCATCTGCCACTGTGTTAGTAGACCAAGTAAAAAACGGAAATTTGGTGATTATAGGGTGTTTCACTTCTTCCTATCTACTTGATTTTGAGTTAATAACCATAAGAGAAATATCACAATATTTTGGAAAGAAGAAAATGATATATAATTTAGCCAATAAATAAGTTAATTTAGCAAAAGTCAGCTTATTTACAAAATGAAAAAACCACTACATGCAAATTTTCCTGTTGACCCCAATCAGTGATTTCAATTTTTAGGAAACATTGGAGGAGTCTGTATTTTTAAAGCTTCAGCATAAGAACTATATAACAAGTAGTAAAGAAATAGAAAAAAGAACACAGAGAGGAAGGAAGGCAAACTTTAAAAGCTTTTCAGCCCAGGTCCTAGGGTCACTATATGTAATTAAACCAACTAGAAGAGCCAAAGTCATCTAAGAAACACAAAATTGAAATTCTATATAAATATTTAAACATTGTCTTTTTTCCCCATTTACTATTCAAAACATCAGTCTCTTGCTCAGGAACTGCTTGCTTCTATGATATTGCACAGTAGAATCTTGCAAATGCTTTTACTAGATGCTTAAGCTAACAGATTCTAGGCCTTAAAGCATAACATAGCAAACCTGATTGCCACCACTCACAAATTTCTGACATTAGTAAATGCACAGAAAAGGCCACCCAATGAAGAGGGAGGGTAAACATTCTGAAGAGGCATTACTGAGCAACATTATTCAGGCTGTTGGCCGAACCAGTCATTCCATTTTCACTTTTCTGCAGTGTTCTCACAGCACTTGGAACCTGCATCCCAGTACTCAAAGAAAGTCCACCACACCAAACCTAAGAAAAGACAAAAACAAAGTCTCAGTCAGATTTAAAATCAAATTGTAATTCCAGTGATTCTTAAATTTCTATCTGAAATGCAAAATGTCACTGGGCATGGTAGCGCACACCTGTAACCCCAGCAATTCAGGAGGGAGAGGCAGAATAATCATGAATTCAAGGCCAGCGGCAGCCTGTGTACCTTAGCAAGACCCTCAAAAAATAAAAAATAAAAAATAATAAAATAAAAAATGGGAGGGGTGTAGCCCAGTGGCAGAGCATTTGCAAAGTATGTACAGGGCCCTAAATTCAACCCCTAGTATTGCAAACAAAGGCAAAATGTCACATGTATGAACATCAACAAGTTCCAAACTGATAAACTCATATTTGAGTGGAGAGGAAACAGGTGAACTCAGGATTCTTTTAGAATCTTAGAGGCTAAAGGAAGTCTGTGGTAGGAACCACTGAAGCTTCACCCAAGAAAGGGAACACTGGGCTGAAGCAATGTAGAAACTAGACTTGATTAATCTATACAAAAGATATTGGTGTCATTACTGACACTAACCTTAAGACCAAGGGAAGTACAAAAAAAACTAACACCCTATCTCGATCGTTGCTTTGGGTTTCAATGACATCTGGCCTTCAACTATAGACATCTAACATCCTTCTGTTAACAGTAAAAACCATTGGTTTCTTTCCTATCTTGTTAACAATAAGACCTCTTATAATTCTTTAAGAAGGACTTCTTTTTTAATTTTTGTTTTTGGTACTGGGGAGTTGAACCCATAGCCTTATGCAGACCTTACATACACTGCACTGTACCTCCAGCCCCATATATATATATATATATATATATATATATATATATATATTTTTTTTTTTTTTTTTTTTTTTTTTTTTTTTTTTTTTTTTTTTTTTTTTTTTTTTTTTTTTTTTTTTTTTTTTTTTTTTTTTGCGGTACTGGGGGTTGAACCCAGGGCCTCGTGCGTGCATGCTCTGCAAATGCTGGACCACTGAGCTGTACCTCAGCCCATTTTTTTTTACTTTTTTTTGAGACAGGGTCTCGCTAAATTACGCAGACTGCCTCTGGTCTTGAACTTGCGATCCTCCCGCCTCCGCCTCCCGAGCCGCTAGGATTATAGGCGTGTGCCACCACGCCTGGCCCCTTTTATATTTTTTATCTTAAGACAGAGTCCTGCTAAATTACACAGGCTGCCTCTGGCCTTGAACTCATGGTCCTGCCTCTGCCTTCCAAGTCACTGGGATTATAGGCTTGTGCCACAGCAACTAGCTGAGAAGGACTTCTAAGAAAAGTGCAAATGATAATGTCTAGGTGCACTTACCATGTTCCATTCATTATCACAAACATGAATGAGTTTATGAAAGATAAAATTGCTTTTGCTTATGAAACAGAGCACTATTACTCAATAAAGTAACAGATTTGGAACAAAGTCAAGAGACTTAAAATATGAAAATATGGACCATTTAAATTATCACTAACTACTATGTATGGTAGCAGATACAAGCTAAAGCAAGGGAAATACTAAAAGTTGTTTAAGTATTTTCACTCTCAATTATATTCTGAAGTGTTCAATATTTTCTAACTAGTGTATAGTACCAAAGAATCTAATGATTGTGAAATTTATAACTATATAATTAACATGCTAAAAGTTCAAAACCAGCAGGCTTAGTAACAATAAACTCTCAAAATATCAATGACTGTCAGATAATATTATAACTAAGTTAGTTTTTTAGAAATTATTTCAATGATTTAGAAAATACTCAAAATATCTAGTACAAAGGTAGAAAAGCAAATCAATAGAGAAATGTTAGCTTTTTCAATAAGTGGTATAAGAATTGGATATCCATATGCAAAAAAATGACCCTTAAGCCATACCACATATAAAAATTAACTCAAAACAGATCATAGACCTAAATGTAAACCCAAAACTATATAAATTCAAGAAAAAAACACAAAAAAATCTATATGATCTGTGTTAGGCAAAGCTTTATTTACAAATCATGAAAGTCTCGGTAAACTGGACTTCATATCAAAATGAAAAACTTCCCTTGTCTAGAAATTGAAAAAGGAAGCTACAAACTGGTAAAAAATATGTAAAAATATCTGATAAAGGATTTATATTCAAAGTTTATAAAGGATTCTTAAAACTCACTAAGAAAACAATCCCTTATAAATGAACAAAGGAGTTTAACACCCACTTCATCAATGAAATTATAAAAATGGCAAATAAGCACATGAAAAGATGACAAAGATGTAGTGAAATCTCATATATTTCTGGAAATAATGCAAAAATGGTACAGCCACTTTGGAAAACAATTTGATAATTTCCAATAAAGCTAAACATACACTTTTAATTGATCCAGCAACTCTACTACTCTTAGATATTTATCCAAGAAATGAAACCGATGTTCATACAAAAGCTTGTGTGAATGCCTATTGTGGCTTTACTCATAATTTTCCCAAACTCCGAAAAAGAACCCAAATATCTTTCAACTAGTGAATGAATGAATAAACTGTAGTACAAGCTGGGCATGGTGGTGCACACCTGTGATCCCAGTCCTTTGGAGACAGAGGCAAGATGATTGCAAGTTTGAGGCCTGCATGGGTTACACATTGGGTTCAAGGCCAGCCTGAACTACACAGGGAGACCCTATGTTAGAAAACCAAGGGCTGCAAACCAAGAGACTTTAGCACACACCTGTAATCCCAGCAATTCAGGAAGCTGAGGCAGGAAGATCACAAGTTCAAGTCCAGAGGCAGCCTGTGCAATTTAGTAACAGAGCCTTTGACTAGCATGCATAAGGCCTTGGGCTTGATCCCCAGAATTGCAACACACACACACACACACACACACACACACACAGCGCAAAACAAAACAAAACAAACCTGTGGTACATACAAATTTTATTAAACACTATGACACATACAACATTGATAAATTTCAAATGCATTATGCTAGAGAATCAAAAGACTGCATACCATACAATCCCATTTACATGACATTCTGGCAAAGGCAAAACTACATGGTTTACTTATTGCTAGGGTTAGTTGTGATGGCAGTCGTCCACTACAAAGGAGCATGAAGGAAGTTCCTAAGATGCCAGAAATGTTCTATATCTTGATTATAGAACTGTACAATATTATCCCTGCATAAACCTGACTTAAAAATTAATCTGTATACAAACAAATTAACATTCATTTACAAGTTAATAAAAGTAGGTCTTCAATAAAAGGGAAAAAATGTCAAGTTCAAAATAATTTCCTAACATATCTTACGACACTTATTAAAGTGTAATTATAGTTTCATTTTTTGAATGAAAAAACAATGAATAAACTCAGTAAATATCTATATGAGATACATTCAAATTAAAAATGAAACCTCTTTTATGAAAGTATATCTAAGAACTGGAAAAACAACTTTTGTAAGTTCCATTTGGCAATTTGTCCCTGACTGAGTAGTTGGAAAAGTAGCCAAAAATTCACAGTGCAGTAGAGATTCGTGGCCATTTTTTTTAAAGAAAGAAAAAGAAACAAACCTCCTCATATCTTTAAGTATTTTCCCATTAACAATAACTTTATTCACTAATCAGTTATTTTTTAGTGAAAAACTAGGAATCTTGGTTACTAGCACTGTTTTAAGCTTAAGATTTTAAGGTATTCACATGTTCTCACTCATATGAAGCAATCAGATTTACCTTAAAGGGATGGACACACACACACACACACATACACACACACACCCCTACCTGTATATAAATATGGACAATCAAAATACTTTAAAAACTAATCAAAAAAAGATTTTGCTGGGCACAGTAGCACACAACCTGTAATCCCAGTGACTGCGGAAGGAGGCAGGAGGATCACCCATTTAAGGCCAGAGACACCCTGTATAACTCAGCAAGATCCTATCTCAAGATAAAAAATAAAAGGGGTGGTAGTGCAGTTCAGTGGTAGAGTACTTGCAAAGTATGGGCAAGGCCTTAGATTCAGCCCACTAGTAACACACACACAGACACACACACAAATAAAATAAAAAACCAAAAATAAAAAATGATTTTAAGGTTATCTAAAATAAAAAAATACTGATTGTGAGGTTTAAAAGCACATATGTATTTTAAACCCTCATATACCCTGCATACTTTCTTCTCATAGTAGGAAGTTATACTTAGGTGTAATGATGGAACACCACTCATACAAAACATTCCATACAGTCGTCACTTAAATATACCAAATGATTTGAGATGTAGTCCCCAAATTAAGGCAAGTTTTACCCAAAATAATGGTGCTTTTAACTGGATCCCAGAACTCCCCACAGTAGCCTAACTTTATGGATAAATGCAGATGGTTAAGGTGATAGAAGAAATAGTAGAAACATGTGCTTTAAAAATGTCAAAATTGGAGCCAGGTGTGGTGGCGCATGTGTGTAATCCCAGTGACTCTGGAGGCAGAGGCAGAGGCAGGAGGTGCACAAGTTCGAGACTAGAGGTAGTCGGTGTAATTTAGCAAGACCCTGTCTCAAAAAATAAAAAAAAAAATGGGCTCGGTTGCAGTTCAGTGGTACAGCACTTGCAAAGTATGAAAGTGCAAGGCCCTAGGTTCAACCCCCAGTACTAAAAAAAAAAAAAAAAAAGTCAAAACTGTTTCATTTGTGTGCAGAAATCTGAATTTTTCATATATAAACCTGTCGGCAAATGAATAGACCTGAAATTGTATATGTGTATATGCAGGCCCCAAATGGAAAACACCCACATTTGTTGTTGTTAGGGGCCCTCGAGTTGGGTCCAAATCACAGTGACCCTATATACCACAAAAGGAAACACTCCCTGATTTTGTGCCAGGCACACGATCTTAATTATGTTTAAGTCCATTGATGCACCCACTGTGTCAATCCTTCTAGTGGAGGGTTTTCCCTTTTTTTATTGACCAGCTACTCTCCAAAACATGATGTCCTTCTCCAGGGATTACTCCCTCCTGACTACATGTCCAAAAGATGTAAGACACAGCCTAGCCATCCTTGCTTCCAAGGAGTACTCTGGTTGCACTTCTAGGACAGATCTGTTGGTTCTTTTTGCAGTCCATGGCATATTCAGTATTCGTCTCCAGCACCATCATTCAAAAGCATCAGTTCTTCTCCTGTCTCCCTTATTCAACCTCCAGCTTTCACAACCATATGATGTGACTGTAAATACCATGGCATGAGTCAGGCACACCTTCATCTTCAATGAGACATCTTTATTTTTCAGCACTTTTAGGAGGTCTTTTGCAGTTTTTCCTAGTGCAATGTGTCTTTTTATTTCTTGAATGCTGCTTCCACAGGTGTTGATTATAGAACCAAGTAAAAAACAACCTCAATCTTTCTCCATTTATTGTGAAGTTGCATACTGACTCGGATGTAAGGATTTTTGTTTTGCTGATGTTGAGACACAATCCATATTGAAGGCTGTATTCTTTGTTCTTCATCAGTGAATGCTTAAACTCCTCTTCACTTTCAGCAAGCAGAATTGTGTCATTTGCATAACACAGGTTGTTAAGTCTTCTAATGAAGACGTTGTGTTCTTCTCCATAAAGTCCAGCTTCTCAGATTACTTGCTCAGCATAAAGACTGAAGAGCTATGGTGAAAGGATATAGCCCTGAAGCACAGCTTTCCTGACTTTAAACCAGGTAGTGTTTCCTTGTTCTATTCAAAGGACTGCCTCCTGGTCTATGTACAGATTCCTCATGAGTACAATTAAGTGTTCGGGTATTCCCATTCTTCACAATGTTATCCATGATTTATGTGATCCACACAGTCAAATGCCTTTGCACAGTCAATAAAACATAGACAGACATCTTTCTGGTATTCTCTGCTTTCAGCCAATATCCATCTGACATCAGCAAGGATGTCCCTGGTTCCACGCCCTCTTCTGAATCCAGCTTGATTTTCCAGCAGCTCCCTGTCTATATACTATTGTATTCACATTTGAGTGATCTTTAGCAAAATTTTACTTGATGTGATATTGATGATATTGTTGGATAATTTCCACATTTGGTTGGATCCCATTTCTTGGAAACAGGCACAAATATGGATGTCTTTGAGTGAGTTGGACACACACCCAACTAAATTAGAATGGATAAATTGTGATACATAATAGAAAAGTTTACAGCTGTGAGAATGAATGAACTACAAACACATAGAACATGAATAAATCTCGTAATGTTAAACCAAAAAATTTATATGATTCCATTTATATAAAGTTGAAAAGGAAGCAGAATGAGTTTATGATATTAACACTCAAGATGGTGGGTAACTTTTGGAGAAGAGCCAATGGAAATGGGCATAGGGACTTCTAGGGTTCTGATAATGTTCCATTTCTTGTTCTATATGCTAGCTACAAAAGTGAGTTCATTCCTATGAAAATTCATGCTTATGATCTGTATGCCTTTATGTATTAATACTGACTTCAATAAAACATAACAAAATACACATAAAATCACAGATTTTGGAGAGGACGGATTGGGGAAAGGGAGATGAATATGAAGAGAAAATAAAGTATTCTGTTTCCCCAAATAATATAGCATAGATTATTCTCGTTAAAGTTGCCACGCCAAATAATATATAAATTAGGTACTAACCATGAAACCAGGTAGTACTGGCTGAGTAAATTTTGTCTTAAAGGAATACAGCAACTGTTTTGAGTTTGCATCATAGAAAGAAAGCTGACCTAAAAGGAAGGGAAAAAATGCTTAATTTATTATACGAAAATTATAACATCTAATTAAGTCCAACATATAATCATGCAAAAAATAACTTGAAACATTTTGGCATTAATTTTTGTTACAAACTATAAGGACAGACTTAATAATTTTCACTTTAAAATCAGTAAACATGCTTAAGAAAAAGCCCAAATCCAGTTTTCTTCCTCTGGTTTTTAAGACCTCCATGTTTCCATAATTGTCACCATGCTTACTCAGTTACAAACTATTTATTTTATCATCATTTAGCAAAATGTTTCATTAGCTGAGTAAAAACCAAAGTGATATTCCTCCTTATTTGTACTCTACCCAAATATTACAACCTTTTAAGGTTACTCCATTAAACCCTGTCTTCTAACTACTGAAGGCCATGCTTATACTCCAGTCTCTGAAATCAGTACAGTCACGACTGCTTCAGCTTTATTTTCAAAATCCTCTCACAGTCTATCTTTCAACAGAATCATACCCTAAAATAAGTCTGACCTCCTAACTGCCCAACCCTATGGCCTCTAAAGCTCTTCTTTGATGACTGTTGTCGTGGTTTGTACCCTATCCCTGTGGATAATGTCTGTCTGTTACTTTTCCTATTCAAAACATAGCTGCTTTGTCCTGGTTCTCTATTCTCTCTACAGTGCTCTCAATAAATCCACTGCCACTGAGAGAAGAGGAGGAAAAAAACTAACATTTATGCATACTATCAAAATACTGGGTAGTTTACATACATTATTACTTCAAAATATTAAGTAACCTACATGTGATCACGAAGTAAACAGTAGATCAATAATGCTTACACACTGTGTTTGTGCAATCTTTAGCAGCCACTCTGTGAGGCTGCCTTAAATATTAGTTTCAGCTCCACATCTGAGTTTAAGTACTAAACTTCAAAATGCTGACTAATAAGCAAGGTTGTCTTGCTGTCATCTCATTATCCCACAGATTCTCTATGTTCCTTATACTGTTAATACTGTTACCCTCTTAATCACACTGGCTGGAATGCAGTCATTTTCAATTCCTTGTCTCTTCATTCGAATCCATATTTAGTTACCAAATCCTATGAATTCTACTTTCATATCATCAGATCCATTCTGCCTGATTCCCCACCGCTCAGGTTCTTGTTACCAATCACTCAAGAAATACTTACTAGGACTTCCTATGCTAAAAGCTCTGGGTGGGAAAAAAATCAATTTAATTGTTAACAAAACAGACATGATCCTGCCTTGCACTGCTTAAAGACTGCCTCCTAAAAAGTCTTATGCTATCTTCCATATTTAACCATTTACTCTTCAATATTTCTAATACTAGATAATCATCATATGACTATACTTTACTACAATGCACAGAACCACTCCTCCCCATCACCGAAAACTGGTCTATTATTTTAAAGCCACTCAGAATCTGATTCCATTATACATTATAACTTCACCCTGCTTTCTCTGTGCTCTATAGCAGGAGTCTCCAGCCCCTGGGCCATAGACTTAGTACCGACCTGTTAGGAACTGGGCCATGGAGCAGGTGAGTGGCAGGCAAGAGAGTTAAGCTTCATCCCCATTGGCTCATCTCCTGAAACTATTTTCCCTAGCCCCCAGGCTATGGAAAAATTTTCTTCTACAAAACCCATCCCTGGTGCCAAAAAGGTTGGGGGATGCTGCTCTAATATAACAATTACTTCTCAATGGTATCTTTGTGGAATCACAGAGTATGGGAAAGGAGAGAGGGAGATAGGCAAATGCTGTCTTGATAATAGAAAAAAAAAGTATAGCAATAAGTTTCCCATTTATTCTGAAGAAAATGCTTTATTTAATTAAAAATAAATAAGTAAAAAATAATGCAGCAAAGCTGATACATTATCACTAAAATTAAATCAAGCCCAAATTAATTTTACCTTTTTTGTTTCAGTGACTAAGTTGATAGCTCATGGAATTACTTGGTTCCAATGTTATTTAAAATGATAAAATTTGGTAATAGTAGCTAAAGGGGTCAACTCAGAAACTTCTGTGGAATTACTTTTGTTCCTTAGTTCAATACTATGTTGCTGTTTGTTGTTGTTAGGTACCTTGGAGTTGGATCCAACTCAAAGTGACCCTATGTACAATAAAAGAAAACACTTCCCAACATTGTGCCATGTCCAACACTATGTCAGTGCTTCTCTGCAATTCATAGGGTTTTCAATGGCTGATTGTTTTGGGATTGTTTTAGGAATGAGCTACCAGGTCCTTTTACCATTTTATGCAATGCTGGGGATCAAAACCCAGGGCCTCAGAGAGCCCAAAGCAGCACTCTACCAACTGAGCTAAACTCTAGTCCTAGTTCAATACTATATTAACTTCAAAAGTTTTATAAATTAACTAGATAACCACAGATATTTATGAAATAACTAAGTCAAAAAGCTTGAACAATTTTTCAAAAGACAAAACATTCGAGTTAATTTTTAGATGATTTTAACAGAAGGACAAGCTAGGCCAAATCTTTTAAGTTAAAACTAAAAATGACAAATGTAATAGTCTTCTCTTGAGTTATAAACAATAAAACTGACCCTAAGCTTTCTATTCTGTGAAGACAAGGACAGTGGACAGAACTCTGTGAAAAAAGATATAGTGGATTAGCTGGCTACAAGATCAATACAAGTCAACAGTCATACTACTAGAAAAAGTGCTGCCAAATAACTATTTTGTACCAGCCATAGAGGTGGTGTGTTCTAAGAACCAATCTTTAAGAAATACCTTAAAGTATACAACCATCAGCAATTGTAAGTATTTAGAAAAATGAAATTATAAGAGGAACAGCTAATAACAGAGAATGTACACTCTGGAAAAACAAGGCAAGAAAAGCAATGCTAGTAGTTTTTAACAAGCAAGAATTATCATGTGAATGTGGATTAGGAAACATAATTCTTTGTTTATTCAGTCAGCAAAATATAAAAGCAATGGTGTCCGAAGTCATGGGGAGATAAAGTGAGTTTGGGCCTATTTTAGAAAAACCTAACCAAGAGCTGCCCAACAAGCAGGGTGTCTTCTAAGACAATAATCTTCACATTAAAAAGTTATTCAAGCACAAAAGTGGCAACTACCTGCAGAGATAGTATGAAAAGAGTTTTATACTATGGATAGGGTAGGTGGGTTAATTTCTAAGAATTACTCCAACTTGAAATATCTAATTCAATTGCTCTTTACCAGTAAGTAATAAAACACAATAAAGAAAGAAAGAAAACAGAAGCTTAGGGTTTAAAATTAAATTAAAATTAACAAGTTCCTAAAGATTCCTAAATATAAATGAGAGCTTTTATAGGGCGCCAGACAGACATCACATGTCCTTCCAAGTCAATTCTAGAACTGAAGAGTACGCTTGTCATTAAAGCCTAGTTGGAGAAAATGTCCTTATGATAGTACCATTAGAAATTCTGTACAGATGATTACCAATAAAAAGTGTTGAAATACAAGCAACTACAATGACTTAGGAGAATGTAAGTAAACTTACCCCCATCAAAATCACAAAATACACCTATTTTCTCAGGAACAGTAACATCCAACGCTTTGATTTTATTATTGTGTTTTGCTACAAATGTGTTTTGTAGCCAGTTGTTGACATGGATACACCAGCTAGTGTTTGTCTTTCCCAATTGGTCAAATTTCCCCAAAGTTTTGTATGCTACTCCCACACTGTAGGATTTACAATCTTTCTGGGCCTTGACTTCCCAATAATGTTGTCCACTTTCAATAACAGTGTCTCCTACAAAAGATCAGAAAAGGAGATTTTACTTCTATCTCATCCTTATGAATCACACAGATTGTTATCTACCACTTGTTCATAAATAGAACAAAAATTTAATTCACCTATGCTTTCTAGTTTCCTTTCCCTTTCTTTTTCCTTTTTTTTTTTTTTTTCAGACAAGGTCCCATTATGTAACTCAGGCTGGCCACAAATTTGCAGTCCTTCTGCCTCAGCCTCTCAAATGCTGAGATTACAGGCCTATGCCATCATGCCCAGCTAATTCAACTACTTTCTATGAAGATAATCATGTTAACACAGAGACATTAAATGCAGAGTACTTGCTGAAACTTTACTTTTATATTTATTATTTTCTGAATATAAAACACTTCAGAAATTTTCTTCCTTACTATCCCCTCAAGGGTTACACATACATGACGCATCACTATGTTAGCTGAAGGAAAGATTTAAAAGTCATTAATATTTTATCAATATTATCAATAGTAAGTCAATTTGAAAAACTCTCAAACTAATCAGACTTCCATATGGAGAAACTTCTGCAAAGATTCATTAAATACACAGGTAGTCTCTTTAGCTGTAAGTATAACTGTCCACCAGTGTGACTGTGATGACTTTGAGATCATGAAGGACTACTAAGGTTTATCCTACCCAGGACTGTGTATGATTCCCCAGTAAAACGGTCTCTGCTGCCTCTTACTGCTGGTGGCCTGGAGCCTACTGATGTCCGTTTAGGGGATGGTGTACCACTTCTATAAGCAGGAACAAAAGGAAAAACAAATATCTTATGTTGAAAATATTTCATAAATTTGAATTGCAAATCATGGAAGGAATCTCTACGAAGATTTCTAGTTATGTTATAGAAACAGTGCCATTTATAATTTTATCTCAATTATTATTAAAGAGAGTTGTCAATTATAAACATTCAAATGTAAGAAGCCATCAATACAAAGCAGGCTGAAAACACTAACATCATGCACATTGAGCAAAGCTTATACAAAGAACACAGTTGAAATGAGGAACAGTGCCAAAACGAGACAAGACTAACTAAAGGAAAAATAAGAAAGATGTTGGGTTATAGCTTATATTTTTTGCAATTGAATTTAAATAAAACAAAGGAAAAACTAGGCTTCTTCTTATACGAAGAAAGCTTTTGTTTAACAGCTATTTTTGCTCTAGATCTGTTCTTCTTAATAAGAGAAACAGCAACTGCCCAAATCTATGCACAGGTTAATAATCAAGTATTATAAAGCATTTCTACTATTAAAATACGTAAGATTCCATCTAAATCCCTCTTGTATCAAATTATATGATATACTAAACTGATCACTATCAAGCTTTTCATCTACTGTCAAAAATTTAAAATCTACTAAATCCCAAAGATGTTTTTAATATAACATTTCAATCATACGGAATCACTGCATGGAAAAAACGAATTTTTTTTTGTTTAAGATTATGCTAAAGTTATTCAGAGGAAGTGGAAATATTATGCATATTCTCACAACTAATAAGAAATAACACCCTTCCAGGCCAGGTGTGGTGGCACATGCCTGTAATCTCAGTGACTCAGAAGGCAGAAGCAGGAAGATTGCAAGTTTGAGGCCAGAGGCAGCCTGTGTAACTTAGACAGTGTTTCAAGATTTAAATAATTAATTAAGAAGGGGCTGGAGAGTGCAGCTTATTGCAAAGTATGTGCATGGCCCTGGGTTCAATCTCTCAGCAAAGAGAGACAGAGATAGAGATAGAGATAGAGATAGATATAGAACACACATCTTTCCAATATAGTTGCACTAGAATTTTTCTTAAGAAAAGATCACTTGAGTAGATATTAATAAACTACCATCTAATACTGGGATAAAATCACTGATAAAGGCAAAAGAATAGCTAGGAATAAAGATACAAAGTAATTTTATTTGATTCAATGACTTCATTCTGCATTATTTAAATGCCTTGCTGTTGGAAAGCAGATTTATTAATTTCAAAGAATTAAACAGTAAACTCCGGATCACTTCAACTGTCTATTTTCTAGTGAATGATAGTAAGTTGTGCAATTATAATTCTACAACTATAGTATTTATATAATTTAGTTTAACTCCTTCCAAAGGATGTCGGAAAGGTCCATTTTGTAAAAATATTTCCTCAAAAAGACACTTAGGGCCAGGTCCGGTGGCTCATGCCTATAAATCCCAGTAACCGGGGAAGCAGATGCAGGACAATGGCAGGTTCTGGACCAGAGGCAGCCTAGATAACTTAGTGAGACTCTGCACATCAGAACCACTGGTGGAATTTCTGTGTGTGTGTGTGTGTGTGTGTGTGTGTGTGTGTGTGTGCGTGATGCTGGGGATTGAAACGAGGAGACCTTGTATATGATAGGCAAGCACTCTGCCACTGAGCTACATCCCCCAGGCCATTTGACAAACTTTTAAAAATGCATAACTTAGTGAAACCCTGTCTCAAGATAAAAAATAGAAAATGGGCTGAGGGTGCAGTTCAGTGGTATAACACTTACAAAGCATGGGTGAAGCCCTAGGTTCAACCCTCATATATGACAAAAAACAAAAACAAAAACAAAAACACTTAGGTAACTACATATAAATTCTGTTTGAACAGACAGCATGAACAGAGATGAGTAAGGATAGGTAGATCAAAATTTCTATAGAAGTTGTACTCAAATAGCAGTTAATGGTTTCTTTCTATAGGGTACAGAGAAAACAAAACAAAATTTAATGAGTTAAACCCAGAAGTTTTTCTGAGAGGTTTTCCAAAGTAGAGGATAGAAATAAATTAAAATGAAGAAAATTTTATACTGATTATTCTGAATAAATATATTTTTTAACTTCTTCAAGATTTGGTTTGACCAGGTTTTCTAAGTTAACACTTACTATGCAAGATTCTTAAAAGAAAGAAAAGATTCTTAAAGTAGTAAGAAAAGTAAAATTCTGACAACATTCTGTCAATGACAACGCACGGGAAAAAAAAAACCCTGTGCCATGCCTTTCTTTTTGATTCTTTTTATATAAGTTAATCAAGAATGTTAAAAACCTGATTACACATAGTTTGTGTATTTTCAAATATTTTATCTTAAACTCACAGGAAAAGAGAACACTGTATTTTCACCCAAATTTTTAAAAATTAACAAATATAACTCATTTCATTATCCTGTGGTAGAGGGAAGACAACAAAGCGTCTTGAAACTGACAGTTTTCAAACATGTCCTGAAGTCAATGGAATCCATAGATGCCATAGAGGCTACTTTGGGAACAATCCAGCTCTAGAGCTCCTATCCTACTTCCTTTAACTATCTATCCTTTTCCTTTACAGATTAGGCTTCTGAAAACATTCATCTGAACAAACCATTCTGTTACCTAAAAAAATGAAACAGCGAAAAGCTTTGATTTAGATGCAACATTGAGAAGGCATGAAAAGTTAAGATTGTTCTAATATGATTTATAAATTATAATGAAAAAGATTTAAGTCTCCAGAACACCTGTGCAATATAAGACTTCAGCATGATTTACAGTTAATCTCCAAACTTTCATTTGAAACTGATACCTGAAATGAACTTCTCCACTAGATAAAAATGAGTGTGCATTCAGGATGGCTCAGCAAAGATTACCTAACACAGTCACCAAAATATTATTGTACATTAATCTTCCTCCTTTCAAATTAATTTCAAATATTGATAAGTATACAAAAATATAGTTTTAATTAACCTTAAATGTTAGTATTTGTAGAAAATTAGCTTTATAACTAGAGAAGGAAGGTAGGATACACTAAACTTCTGAACACTAGTTCTCCACTATATCTAGCTTCGCATTTCAATCCCCAGTCCTCTTTAGTATTGTTAGTACTCTACTGACACTTGTTTTTCAGCTAAGAGACAGAGCAAAGAAAAATCAAAAAGATTATTTTGTGGGTAACCAGGTAATCATCAAATGAAAGGAGATTAGAGGTTACAGTAAATGTATAAATATGGGTGAAAAGGAATTAAAAGCACCAAACCAGTGGGTCTCAAATCTGGGTGCACATCAGAACCACTGGGGGAATTTCTGTGTATGGGGGCAAGGGGTTTGGGATTGAAATGAGGGGACTTGTATATGCTCGACAAACACTCTGCCACTGAGCTACATCCCCCAGGCCACTTGACAAGCTTTTAAAAATGCAAAATACTAGTCCTCACCACAGATTTTGCTGCTGAACACTTGTAGGAGCCACTGAAGGGTAAGTAAATACACAAACACCTCCCCTAACAAGAGGCAGAGATTAAAAGGGTGATAGTGAAAAGACAGTTCTTATACAATGTACCATAGTGTGCCATCAATACATGATTGCCATGGCAAGTAAGGAACATAGCTGTGGAATAGCTGAGGGAGGGGAAATAACTATTGCCAGGAGCCACATTGTGTATCTCTGTGTCCTCAGTACACAGAACGTGTGCAGTGTCTTCACTAAAATGAATGTAGGCCAAGTAAACAGAACATGTGAGGTTAGGAAGAACCACCTTTATTTTTCTGAGTCATAATCCTAAATTAGAGAAACACGGGGCTTTGGGATTTTGCAATAAATTATTGACTGTCAACTGACAAAGTACAAAAGAATCAGAATCAACCAGGAAACTTTTTCAAAATAAAGGGGTAATTCACCTCTGTTGGAGGACCCAAATGTCTTCTGGGAAGAAACATAAATTTTGAAAAATATTTCTCAGGTAGTTCAGAGCAATAAACAGCAAGGGAAAGTCACCGTATAAATAAACAGAAAAATTTCACTTGGTACTACTTCAAAATATGCTAACAGTACATCTGAAA
Source organism: Pedetes capensis (assembly GCA_007922755.1). Classification (NCBI taxonomy): domain Eukaryota; kingdom Metazoa; phylum Chordata; class Mammalia; order Rodentia; family Pedetidae; genus Pedetes; species Pedetes capensis. The sequence goes on from VMDO01003132.1 coordinate 66,799, forward strand.
GTCAGAAAAAGTTTTAAAGGAAAAATAACTTACCAGTAGTAAAGAAATAAAGGGAAGCATGTAGAAAAGAAAAACAAATATAACTATTGAGAATGGCAGTTTAGTTTCAGAGAAAGTTATACAAGGAGTAGTCTTTCCAGCATTCCAACTGTTTATAAGTACATTTTTGCTAGAAGTACAACTGTATCTTCTTATGTAAAAACATGATCGCCTCCCACACTACTCTTAAAGACACCTTGGCCACTTAACTATCTCAATTAATACCTCTAGACTAGATTACTTTATCAGCTTCTCAAATGATTTCTTTGTTACACAAATGATTTCTTTGCTTATGTTGTTTGCTATTACAAGGTAATAGCTGTGATTACAAGGTAATCACTTAGCTGTGATTCTCCTACTTTAATTAAAACCATCATGCCTACCATACTATCTACAAACAACTTAGTCTGGCATTTTAGGTTCTTGATTTGATCTTGATCTGTCTTCTTTAGCCTTCTTACCCTTAGAGAGCACTATACAACTAAATATACCAAAGGGTTCTTTAAATTCACAAAATCTGTTCAGTGTAGTTTCTCTTGTTGCATGTTTTCATTGCAAATCTAAATACCACACCTTTTCCCACTTCTTCAAGAACCAGACTAAATACCATTCCTTGAATGATGATAATCCACATCCTACCATGCTAAATAACTCTTAAGGAGTCTACGTCTGCAGCCATAGCACCTGGGTATCTGATCCCACTTGATCCTGGAAGCTAAGCAGGGTCAGCCTGATTAGGCCTTGGATGGGAGACCAAATGGGAATACCAGGTGCTCCAGAGTAGAGAGAAGGACCTGGCAACCTACTCCTGAAACAATCCACAACTGAAAACCCTATGAATAACAGAGAAGCACTGACAATAGTGCCAGGCATGGCACAACATCAGACAGCGTTTCATTCTGTCATACATGGGGTTGCTATGAGTCAGATGCAACTCAATGGCACCTAACAGCAACAACAAAGGAGTCTAGTTCCAGGCCAAAATCCGATGTGTGATCTAGTTCCAGGCCAAAATCTTATATGTGTGACAATTACAAAGGTTTTACCTAGCAGGCCTGGGGGGACGTTTGGGAAGGAGTAGGCTGCTCTCCTTACACCAGACTTGACACACACTTAATGCAGTGCAGTTTCTAATGGGAGTTGCAGTTCTACCCTTCTCCCCAAACCATGCTTATGGGTATATATGCATTCCGAGCCTAGTCATATTTATTCAGAGGCCCCTTATGGAAGGGAAGCCCTATGCTGAGATATTTTTCAAATGTCTCCATAGAAACCTCCTTAAGTGGGGGTAATGGGAGGAAGTAGTCAGAAGCACTTTTATCCACTCTATCTTAGTACTGTCCCACTTTTAAACCATTCCTCTTCCCCACCTTTTTAGTCTTCTGGTCTGTTAATTAGCAGGAACCCTTTGTTTGGGGCTTCTTGGCAAGTAAGATGATCTTCTACCTATAGTATGTGTTGACTCTCCTAACCTCCACTCACTGCCATTTGGTTGGGAAAATGGAACACCGGGGCATAAACACTCCTTCCTTTGTGGACTTCTCATCATAGCACAGCATATCAGTATTATCAATTTGGCACATTATTCTAACTGACCACCTCAACATGTGGCAGTTCAGGACACCTTTCTTCCTCTGAACTCCTTTGTTCGCACTTACCATTACACATAATATTTACCTTGCACTATTGTTATTTGTGTATATATCTCATCTACATGAATTAGGGAAAATTTCTTGAAGGCAAAGACAGTGTTTATCCCTATAAACCCTATAACATCCAGCAGGCATTTTATAATGAACAAATATTTATGAAAAGAATAAATAAATGTATATAAGTTGAGAAGCCCTAATCCAGAACTCTAAAATGCTCCAACATTGGAAACTGTGAGCATGGACATGATGCCACAAGTGGAAAATTACACATCTGACATCATGTGACGAGTCACAGTGAAAACAGAGATACACTAAAAATACTGAACAAAATTACCTTCTGGCTATGTGTGCAAGGTATACATGAAACATAAATAAATTTTGAGTTTAGACTTGAGTTCCAACCTCAAGATATCTCATATGTTTGCAAATGCTCCAAAATATGAAAAAATCTGAAATTCAAAATACTTTGGGGTCTCAACCATTTCAAATAAGGGATAGTTTAAATCTGTATAACATTCCAGAATTAGCCTACTTATAAAATAACCTTAAAATGAAGGAAAGGAGAAAGAAATAATATAACTTGAAATACTAAATATAAGCAATCTACAAATTTCCATGTAACTAAATGAAACTTCATAGACTCTAATAAATCCAGCAGCATTTAAAAATTTATAACACACCATGAAATCACTTTTACCAATAATGAGCAAATAAACTGAAAAGAAGAGAAGAGATAGCTTTAAAAAGAGAATATATTGTGGTTTCTGGTAAAAATAAGTGGTATCTTGAAATAAGCATATTATTACTTGTGCAATTTGAAATGATTCATCTTTCTGGCACTGTCCTAATTATTTCAGCAATGACCTTTATTTTTTAACCTTGATGCGTCTGAAATTGCTTGATTATTACAAATACACAACAATTTGAACCTGCCTCATGTCAAATACAGATAAAAGCAAGCAATAATATTAAGATACACTGAATACAGTACAACAAGAAAGATGTCAGGTGTAAGTAAAAGCAGGAAAAAAATCAGGGAAAAATAATTCAAGAAAAACTTTAAAGCAGAGCTATTTTGTTATCATATACAATATAACCCAAATAATATGCAGCACACTACGATACTGTAAATTCAAAACATAAGCTACCAATGCAGACAATCTACACAGAGCAATGTTTTAGCTTATGAAGACTGCTGCAATGGCTTCTGCTTATTGGTTAAAAGAAAAAAATTATTCAGCCAAGCTAGATATACTAAGTCCTAGAACTAGACAGACATAGATCATCACCTTGTATGTTTCTTCAGTGAAGTAACATGGACACTGTCAGATAAAAATAGGTAACTGTTACGAGACTGCTTTACAACTCAAATTTAACACCTTATAATAAAATTATATCAGAAGTCTGCTGTGGATTTTTTGATTCATTGCTATAGTTCACAAAAACATTACCTTCATTTTGAGCAAAAATTTACTGTGTTATAAAAAAAAGGAGGATCCCATACTTTGACACTATCTAACTAAGTTATAAAAAATAATAAAACACCCTGGAGCCAGCCTCTTGGGTTCCCTGGGTTGTACATCAGGGGTAAACTGGGTCTGAAATGCCAGAAGTTGTCATTTAGTGAGACCTCCTTCAGGTAAAACAAGTGATGTATAAATATAATATTCAGAATTTATTCAAGGAACTTCCCTCTAAGCAGTTCAAGCTTCTGTTTCTTGTTGTTGTTAGGTGCCATCTTGTCAGGTCCAACTCCTAGCAACTCTATGTACAATAGAATGAAACACTCTCCAATATTATGCCATGCCTAGCACTATTGTCAGTGCAAATCGGCTATTCATAGGGTTTTTGAGGTCCTTCTGCCATTTTTGTGGTGCTAGGGATCAAATTCAGGGCCTCAGAGCATGCAGAGCAAGCACTCTACTAACTGAGCTAAACTCCAGCCCAAGTTGTTGTATATGAAACCCTTAAGGAAATGGAATGCTGAAGTAAAAATGTATAAGATGATTAGGAAAGAAACTAAGAAAAAGTAATGAAAAATGTTAGTGACAAATTTAAATACTGATGAACTGTATTATATTCTTCACCTTGGAGTTACTAATATATTATCATAAGTCATAGTTGTATATAGAATAAGAACTTAAGTGTAAGTTATTGTCAAATAAAAATCAATGTAAAAGAATTTTTCCAAATATAAAATAAGAATTTCAACATGTTATTTTCAGAGAAATACCAATACATAAAGCATTTGGCCATATGACAAATTTAATAAGCCAACATACCTGCCCTTGTTCTCTTTTCCTTTAATTTTACTTTCTTGACCTTTTCCTCCAGTAGGATCCCACTCTACACAGGTATCTTCAACTTTCAGGTTCAAATGGGATGATGAGTTATCCAAACTAAAGTTAAGTGCTGTCCAAGACAATATTTTTAAAAATGTAACATATCTCCACTTTCTGAAGCATATATATCATATTTTCCTACTCAATTCATTCAACACTTTATATACAGGATAAGTTCAAATTCCTAATCCTAGCATTTAAACTCTCAATGATTAGGCTGTAATTTATAATTCCTACCTTATTTCCCATTGTTCTTCTCTATATATGCTATACTTTAACCAAATACAATGTACTTGCATAGCCAGTGGTAATTTCTTCTATTGGAATCTCCATCAGCACACAGTAACGTCAATTTCCTGTTATTAGAATTATCAATTTATTATCAGTTGATTGTTTTGACTAAATAGGAAGGGGAACTGATAGAATTAAGGAGGAGGAAAAGGCTGTATAGTGTAGAAAATTACAGTGTAAAAATGTAGCACACACAATTTCTCTGGTGCTTTTACTCAATAATTTCACATTTAAACTCTCATTAGTTTCAAATTGAGTTGACATGAAACAATTTGGAGCCATGATGGCAGAAGCAAAGGAACTGACCCAGCAGATAAATGATTTACGTGGCAAAGAGGAAGAGGGGAAAGGGATCTCTCTAATGAAAACAAAACCAAAAAACATGAAACAAAACTATCCTTCTCAGATTTTCTGGTATTTTGGGGAGCTATCTGTACTATTCACAATTCTTAGAACTGCTAATTTAGAAAATCAGTGTAACAAAGTATTAGCTTCCCTTTTTGGAAAGTGAGAGTAAATCATTAAAATATATTGATTCACAGCTGTGTAAAACACCATTTCTTCTAATTTGAAATGCAACTCCCAGAATTCCTATCTTGTAATGTATCATCTCTTACACACTTAACAACTAATCTGTTCCTGTTATACTTCTGTCTAAAAGTTCCAATTTTTCATAACTGGGTATTGAAGGAATATTCCTTTATAATACCCCATTCCACTAAGGGTATTACTTGAATCAGCTAAGACTTTAGTGTGTCTGTGAAGAATGCATAATCAAGCAACAAAATAAGCCTATAGAGAGACTAATGTTTACCTAATAAATCAAGAATCCTTTCATCCTCTACTGGGTCTGAAAAGAGCAATTCAATTTCAACTATGTATCAGAGCACTGTTCATTATCTTAAAACAATATTCAGAATACAAATCTACTGACCACACAGCTTCTAGTAAATGTCATACTACAAAAGAAGTTAGTAACTTTCAAAATCTGCATCTAAACAGAAATGAACTTAGGGAAAGAAGAAATCATGCAGGTTTTCTGTAAAAATGGAGATTAAATTTAATAGGTAGGTTACTAAAAAATTAGGATTAACACTGAGACCCTGAATTTCCAAAATGAACTGCTTTAAGAAAACAGAGTTAACATCTATATTTAAGCTATTAGGTAATGTATATCAGGTTATCTACATTTCTATGAGAAAGAAAATTGGTTTTAATTCTAAGGTGACATCGATTCTCAATTGCTTATTAAAATCCTAAGGCTAAAGGAAGCAATACTAGGCAATCCCTAATGTTTGTTATGATGGAGAAAAGGGCCACTAGCAATCCAGAATGAAGGAAACCAGGAAAAATTACTACTGTCAAAACACTTATGACCAGACTTATCAAATACTATAGCACCCACACCAAAAAGCATAGGTTTTAGCCAGGTACCATGGTGTATGCCAAAAGTTCCAGTAATGCAAGAAGCCAGGGGAGGAGGGTCATGAGTTTGAGGCCAGAAGCACCCTACACAACTGAGACTCTGTTTCAAAATAAAAAGTAAAAAGGGGGCTAGGGGTGCAGCTGGGGTAAAACACTTGCCTATCATGCACAAGGGGCTGGGATTTAGCTCAGTGAGTAGAGCGCTGCACTGCAGTCTCTGAAGCCCCGAGTTCAATTCCCAGCACCACAAAAATGGGAGAAGGGCCTGGCAATCCACTCCCAAGGCAATCCTGAAGCACTCAGCCATTGAAAACCCTATAAGGGTCGCTATGAGTCGGATACCGACTCGACGGCACCTAACAACAACAACATCATGCACAAAGCCCCAGGTTCAAGACCCAACACTGCAAAAATATTTTTTAAATAAGAAAAAGAAAATAGACTTCATATTTTGTTTCAGTCTGATATATTTTCATAATGCTAGATAAATTAGAGGCCAGTTGAATGCTCTAAATACCAAGTACCTACAACAATGTGTAAAGTTTGATTCTTAAACCCAATCAATTATCACCTCATAATTGGAAAGATTTCTAGCATTATGGCCTTCAAATTGGTAAATATCTAAAAATTCTTCTGCATTCAAATATGTCATTCTAGGGAGTTTCCACTAAATCCAAATTGTTCTCAGAGACTAGAGCTTAGGTTCCAGGCCTACAAAAAGGGCTGGCAGAGAACTTAGACTCTTGTACCTTTCCAAGCTAGATGCAGGAATTGGGGGCAATTTAACATGTTTCAATCTTACTTTCTTTATCTGCAGTACTGATGTCAATAATATCTAGCCTAGTGATCTCTCAAGATGATCTTAATGATCAAATAAGGAACTGTGAGACTGCAAAGTAAACATTAATAATATGTTGTTATTGTTAGGTGCTGTTGAGGCTCATCCGACTCATAGCAACCCCTATGTACAACAGAACAAAACACTCTTCAACTCTGTGCCATGCCAAGCACTATGTCAATACTTCTCTGCTATTTATAGGGTTTTCAGTGGCTGATTGCTTTAGGATTGTTTCAGGAGTGGGCTGCCATGTCCTCACATTTTTTGTAGTGCTGGGGATGGAAACCGTGGCCTCAGAGCACGCAGAGCACATTCTACCAACGGAGCTAAACCTCAGGTCCAGTAAACTATATAGATGTTAAGAGCTAAGGAAGATTCAAGAAAACAGAAGGAATCTGAACTATACTGAATAGGCACTTCCTCACTATTGATACACAATCCATTCTCTGGGAAATTTCAGGGAAAATCTCAGCAATGTTTGTGTTTACACAAGCCTAAAATTTGTAAACTAAACACACAGTAGAAAATACAGTACTATTATTCTAGTCTATTTTCCCCATATGGATAAAAGCATAAAATAAAAATCTATTTTCTCTTCCCTATAATTCCTACTATTAGGAAAATCACAGAGGGGGTGGTAGAGGAGGTGGAGAAGGAATTTAACCACACACGAAATACTTCCTGTCACAAAGTCCTGAATAACTTGAGATACTAAGTTTCCTTTTATGCCGTATAAATAGCTACTGACCTTACCTTTAGTCTCTAGGGTCACTGGATCAGAATATTCTCCAGCCACAGCCTTGTTACAAGCTCGTACTCTGAAATTCATATACTTTGAATCAAATTTTAAGCCTGAAAAAAAAGAAATGGTTTTCAGACACAAAAAGTAAAGTACTTTATCCCCAAAAGTATGAACATGACTCCTCTAACACACCTTTTTTTCCTGCTTGGAAATATTCCTTTATTTGGGAAGAATATGCATCTATGTTAAAAGGATGACAATACTTGAAGTAAGAAAAACCATAGTTTACCTACTACTTTCTTTGGAAGAAATAAGTTATTTATGAATTGTAACACAGTGATGAAAAACGTACCTCTCAGGCCTCACTAAAAGTAGTGTTTCATTCAGGGACAGATATCACAATTTATGATAACATATTCATCAATTTCTGTAAAGTAGATACCCTAAGGAATTTTTATATTTATGAAACATTGTTTTTATATGTGATAAATGAATTTAAATAGGAAATGAAGCACACAGAGTAATAATAAAAACTATAAATTTAGGTTTAGATTAAAATCTCAATCTAAAAAATTATTAGCTATGGGGCCTTGAGCAACTCGACTCTCAGTATTCTACCTGTAAAATAGAAATGATAAAACCAAGTTCACAACAGTTGTAAAAATTAAATGAGATGTAGTGTACTGATTAAATGAAGTATACTATACAAAATGCAGGTGTAGTAGTATATGTAATGTAACGCCAGTTCCGGACAAATAGCTGGTACTCAACAATGGTAACTCCTAATGTAACTACTATGCATAACAAACACCAAACATCTCAGGCAATATTTGGCCATTTCAAATATTCAAAGTCTCTGCTCTACTGAGATATCTTTTTAAAAGATTTCAAAAAGCCATCACAAAAATTTCTAATTCTATGTCATAGCTATCTATAGTCTAAGTATTACCATGAAGATAGGCCTCAAACAGTAGAAACAACAATATGTGCAGTCTCAGTGAAATGTGGGGTATTGAATACATCTAAAAAATTAATAGCTTTTTGACTTAGTTTGAAAATCAAGGAGAAACTTAAATGTTACTCTGAAATATTATTTCCAGAACATTTCTTCATATTTGCTTTATATATGTTCTGTTTTACCAGGTTGCAAATATCCTCAAGTAATTAAAACAAAGATTTTCTTGATATTTTAGGAGAAATTCATTTCCATAATGAATGTCTAAAAAGTCAGACTGGTTAAAAAAAAAACTTAATTTGATCCTTTAAAATAACAAACTACTTTTCATGATTACATTTACTTTCTAAGAAGCAAGAAGATTCCTTATAAGATATTACTGAAATGCTATCATTTTACCTGATAATGTATATTCAGTACCCTTAATATTATCAATCATCTCCCAACATCTCTCATCCTTTACACGTGGAAGTCCATCAAAATTTGTTTTTCTATATTCCAGTATGAAATGGTCAATCTTATTATCTTCTTCTGGCATTCTCCAAGCTACTGTTACAGAGTTGTCAGCCACCAAACACTCTACTGGATCTATCTCTGGAGCTTTAGGGACTGTAGGGAAGAAAAAAAGGGAGGGGCTCATTCCTCATTTATTATAGCACTAATCAAATATTTATGTTTGTTGTTCAACCTTTGCTTTTTCATTGAATAACTCTAAAATGAATTAGGTTAAGAGAAATGATACCCTATACATTCAGAATAATTATTTTCAAAGTATTTTTTATTACTAGACTAAAAAATTTCATGTTTCAAAGGTTCATCATAAACTTATTCAAAATTTGTTAAATCTTAGATAGCAAAAAGCTAATTCTAAACTCCTAAGCATGATAAAGATAAATAATCAAGAATGAAATGTTACTTCTGAACACATTATATTTTTACTCTATTATTTCAAACAGCTATAGAATATAAATTAAATCAGTAATGAAGAATAGAATAAGCTGCTTTGAATATAATGATTAAAATAATTCAAGATTCTCTTTATATTTTTAAAATTTTGTTTATAGGGGACTGGGGGATAGAGGGAGTTTGATTATCAGGTATAAAAATACAGTCAGATAAAAGGAATAACTTCTTTTTGTGTGTGTGGTACTGGGGGTTGAAATCAGGGCCTCACACTTGCATGCTTTGCAAGTGCTGGACCACTGGGCTGCACCCCCAGTCCATTTTTTTACTTTTTGAGACAGGGTCTTGCTAAATTATGCAGATTGCCTCTGGCCTAGAACTTGCGATCCTCCGCCTCCCGAGACGCTGGGATTACAGGCGTGCGCCACCATGCCCAGTTTAGAAGGAATAACTTCTGATGTTCTGTACACATAGATATTATATACTATTATAAATTATTAATTATCCATGGTACAGTTTTAGTAATTATACATATGCATCAAGTCAAGTCAATTCTTGTCAACATGTGTCTCATCCTCGAATTTTGGTCCCTTGATTTACCATCCTCTGTGAAACCAACAACACATTCAGCAAGTATCCCTCTTCTCACTGTAGGCCCATAAAACTTGGAGGTTTCTAAAATGAAATTATATATAACTGGGCATCTCATTCTTTAGGGCCATGTAACTGAGACTGCCCACTTGTCCCCCTTAAATAAGACATCCCAATGGACTAATGACTAATTAGCCGATGATGACATGTAACTGTGGTGTCATACATTTGGTATTTTTTAAATTTTAGGATGCTGTGACACAGAATAGCTATCAAGACATTGAATACACACACACACACACACACACACACACGTAGTATTTGGGGGTTGAACCCAGGGTTTTCACATATTTTGCAAGTGCTCTACCACTAGGTTGCACACCCAAGCCCAAGTTTTTATTTTTATTTTTTAAATTTTGATTCAGGATCTTGCTAAGTTATGCAAGCTGCCTCTGTCCTCAAATTTGTGATCCTCCTTGCCTCCGCCTCCTGGTCGCTGGGATAATAGGCATAAGCCACTGTGCCTGGATGACAATATTTAATGATGATCTAGCTGGGCTGTTAATGTAATATTCTTTATTCACATAAAACCATGAGTTGTTAATTATCCATGCTTGAGGGACACATAAGGAAAAATGTACATGACATGTATACATGGACATGTTATGGCACAGGAGGATAACTATAGTTAATAATCATTTGTTATATATTTCAGGGGGCTGGGATTTAGCTTAGTTGGTAGAACACCGCTCTGCAGTCTCTGAGGTTCCGAGTTCAATTCCCAGCACCGGAAAAATGGGAGAAGGATGTGGCAATCCACTCCCCAGGCAATCCTGAAACAATCAGCCATTGAAAACCCTATGAGGATCACTATGAGTCGGATACTGACTTGACAGCACCTAACAACAACAACATATATTTCAGAATAGCTTGAAGACAGATTCTGAATGTTCCCAACACAAATGATAAATGTTTGAGGTGATGGTACACTAATTAACCAGATTTGATCATTACACATTTTACACATGCATCAAAATATTGTACTATACCCCACAAATATGTATAATTACGTATCCATCAACATTTTTTTATTTAAAAAACTTTATACAAGAATTGTACTTTCTCTGCACTAAACAAAAATGGATGCCCCATTACCCCAAGACACATAATGGATTTTTAAACGTTTCTCCCAAGAGTTCTGATTTGTTAAAATAAACTGGAATAAATAAACCACATTTAGCATGTATGAAAGCTAATCAAATTTATTTTCCATAAAGGATATCTTCACAAATGTTCCATTTACATAATTAACAGGCTAACTAGATAACATAGTCTTGTAGTGATATGGGTATGTCTGAACTGTATAAAACTATGCAGTCCAAAAGATATCATACGTAAAATTTTGTTGGTAAACAAAGGATCATAAGGATTTATTCCTTGTATGCAAAGCTAGTTCAACATTGAAATCAAGTCATGCATTCAATCATATGACTAGGAAAAGCTATATATAGTCACATTAATAAATGGAGAAAAAATATGTGATAAAATCCAACAATCACTCAGGACAAAAACTCTTAGCAAACTAGGAACAGTGGGTAAATTAATAAAGAACATCTTCAGAGCTGGGCAGAGTGGCACATAGCTGTAATCTCAGCACTTGGGAGGCAGAGGCACAAAGATCACAACTTTGAGGCCAGGCTGGACTACACAGACAGTGTCTCAAAACAAAACAAACAAAACACCGAACACCTTCAAAAACCTACAGTTAACAACATACTTAATGGTGAGAAACAAGATATCCCTAAAATTGCAAACAACAATTCCTAGTCAACATTTTACTGGAAGTCTTAGCTAAATTCAATAACATAAGAAAATAAAAGATATACAAATTGGAAAAACAGAACTTTGATTACAAACGAAATGAATGTATATATAGAAAATCCCAAACAAAAACCAAAAACAAAATTCCTGGAATGATCAAGTAGTCATAGAAAAGTAGCAAGATACAAATGATGAATAGGTGGTATATAGGGGAATTTTAGGACAGTGAAATTACACTGTATGGTAATGTAATCATGGATACATGACATTATACGTTGGTTAAATCCTAGAGAACTATATAACGTGGAGTGAACCCTAGTACCAACTACAGATATTAATTAATAATAACATAACTCTATTGCCTCATCAGTTGTATCAAATGTACTACACACAAGATGTTAATAATATGAGAAATTGTATGTGGAGGAGATGGGATTCTACGTGGAAACTCTCTATTATTTGCTTAACTTTCTATAAACCTAAAACTGTTATAAAAACCAAAATATTAATTTCAAAAATTACAATAACAAGAATTATATACAAAATTAAAATTTAAATTAATTAAAATTAAAATTAAAAGTCTTTAAATCTTATTAGTAAGAAAAGGAGCATAAATTTTAAGTCTTCAGGCTTTACTAGTAATTAAGGGAAGGAGCATCATCAAGCCCCATTAACTATGGAGTCTCCCCAAAGTTCAAGTCTTCTGTATGTTTAATTGTAAGAAAAGTACTTAGAATCTGATAGTTTCTTAATATGACAACTGGCAACCAAAGAAGTACTTATTTGTCACTACCATCAATTTTCTTCATGTATCTTATAATTACATAATTATATATGACATAATAGTATCTATTAGTGCAAAATAAGAAATGTAGACTGTTATTGTCAAGAAAATAGACCATAGGCATTCATGATTCTTCACTACATACATCTCAATTCAGCTGCCATTCCAGTAAGAATACACTGGCAAGTAGATTCTTCTTTCTTGTGAATAAGGGTACCCAAAGAAAGCAAACTGCTAAACTGGAAACTAAAGTTAAAAACAAAATAGAAATTAAGAAAGTATTGATACTTGGGAGGCAAAAGGAAAATTTAGAAAATTTAAGAAGGTCTATCAAGTTAAGGACTGGGGTTTAGCTCAGTTGGTAGAGTGCTACTCCACACTCTCTGAGGACCCGGGTTTGATCTCCAGCACTGCAAAAACAGGAGAAGCACAAGGCAATCCACTCCTGAAGCACTCCTGAAACATTCAACCATTGAAAACCCTATGAGGGTCGCTATGAGTTAAACTCAACTCTATGGCACCTAACAACAACAACAACATGAAATTAAAGTTCATCTCTTCACTTTCACACTATGTCTATTCCTGATTCCATATGAATTTCTCCCAGACAGCATAGAGTTGGGTCTTTGTTTGTAATCCATTTGGCCACTCTATTTTGACTTGAGAAGTTTAATTCTTTTCCATTTAATTATTGATAGGCAAGGATTTACTACTGCCATTTTGTTATCTGTTTTCTGTTAGCCTTGTAGTTTTTTTTTCTCTTTGTTGTTTTCCTTTCTTTCATTTTTTTAATTGACAAATTATGCCTCTTCCTTTTCTTTTGTGCAATACCTACAGATATTTCCTTTGTGGTTACCATGAGTTTATGCAAAATATTTTGTAACATTATGAGATATATAATTTTAATTTCCATTCATAGTTTCTGGTTCATAACTCCCTCCTCAAGGTAGGCCATAGAGACCTAAATAGTAGCTCATTGTTGTTGTTGTTGTTAGGTGCCCTCGAGTCGGTATCCGACTCATAGCGACCCTCAGGGTTTTCAATGGCTGACTGTGTTCTGGATTGCCTTGGGAGTGGATTGCCAGGCCCTTCTCCCAGTTTTGCGGTGCTGGGAATTGAACTCGGGGCCTCAGAGACTGCAGCGCAGCACTCTACCAACTGAGCTAACTCCCAGCCCTTGTAAATAGTAGCTCATAAGACCCCCATATTCCAGAGAGGTCCCCAAGTAAGGAATGACATCAAATCTAAACAGAGAAGCCCTTCTGGGTTTCCCACCCAGTTGGTTATCAATCCTGCATACACAATGAAGGCTCTACAAAAGCCCCATAGAACTGGGTTCAGAGAGCTTCTGGACAGCTGAACACATTGACCCTTACAGAAAGATGAAGAAGAATTCATTCATGCTGGGAGGGTAGCATACCCCAACTCAGGAACAGAAGCTCCTGTACCTGGGACCCTTCCAGACCTCATCTATGTGTCTCTTCATTTGGCTATTTACTATATACTTTTAAATACCCTTTGTAATAAACAAATAAATGTAAGTACAATGTTTTCCCTAGTTCTGTGAGCCACTGAAGCAAATTAATAGAACCCAGGGAAGTATCTGTGGGAATCCCAATTTTAATTGTCAGAAGTTCTAGAGGTCCAAGATTTGCGACTAGGTCTGAAGTAGGCAAAGTCTTGGGGACTGAACACTCAACCTGTGAGATCTGAGGTTATCTCCAGGTAGATAGTGTTAGAAATGAATTAAGGTAAAGGACACCCAACTGGTGTCTGCTGCAGAATTGATGGCCTGCTTGCTGGTGGGAAGAAATCCGCACGCCGTTCACAATTACAGACTAACACTTCTGTGTTGAAAGTGGTGTAAAAGCAGAGGAAAAGTGGGCAGATTTCTTTTTCCTACACAGATCTACATGTACCAGTTAAAATAAACAGATTATGAGAATGGATCATAAAAAGAGGTAACTATACATTGTCTACAAGAAACTCAGTTTAAATGTAAAGACACAGATTAAAATAAATGGATAGGAAAAGAGATACAGTGCTAACAGTAATAAAAAGAAAGTGAGATTAGTTATGTTAATTTAGGACAGAGTAGACTTCAGAGCAAGAATAAAGAAGGCATAACATATTGACCCTTCATACAACAGGCGAAACACTATTGTCAGTGCCTCTCTGCTGTTCATAGAGTTTTCAATGGCAGATTGATTATTGGGAGCAGGTTGCCAGGTCTTTCTCCCAAGCCTACAGCTTCTGGTGTTCCCAGGCGATCTCCCATCCAGGTACTAACCAGGCCCGACCCTGCTTAGCTTCCGAGATCTGCCTGCAGCCATAGCCCTGTGGCATCCGATCCCGTCAGATTTTGGAAGCTAAGCAGGGTCAGGCCTGGTTAGTACCTGGATGGAAGACCTCCTGGGAACACCAGAAGCTGTAGGCTTGGGAGAAGGACCTGGCAACCCCCTCCCAAAAATCAATCTGCCATTGAAAACCCTATGAACAGCAGAGAAGCACTGACAATAGTGTTTCCCCTGTTGTACAGAGGGTCGCTATGAGTCGGATACCGACTCGACGGCACCTAACAACAACAACAACATATTGACAAAAGGGTTAATTCTCCAAGGAAGACATTTGTTCTTGTTGTTGTTGTTGTTGTTAGGTGCTGTCAAGTTGTGTCTGACTCATAGCAACCCTTCTAGGGTTTTCACTGGCTGATTATTTTGGGATTGCCTCGGGAGTGGATTGCCATGTCCTTCTCCCATTTTTGCAGTGCTGGGAATCGAACTCCAGACCTCAGACACTGCAGAGCGATGCTCTATCAACTGAGCTAAATCCCAGCTGGACATTTGTTCTTAGGTGCCATCAAATTGGATCCAAATTTGGACCCTAAGTATGAGAGAACAAAACACTGACACTGTGCCATGGCTAGCATTGTATCAGTGCTTCTCTGCTATTCATTGGGTTTTCAATGGCTGATTGTTTTTGGGAGGGGGTTGCCAGGTCCTTCTCTCAAGCCACCTGGTGTTCCCAGGTGGTTTGCCATCCAAGTACTAGCCAGGCCTGACCCTGCTTAGCTTCTGAGATCTGACAGGATTGGATGTCACAGTGGTACAGCTACAGGCTAAGGAAGACATGTTGTTAGATGCCATAGAGTCTGTGTCTGACTGATAGAGATCCTATGACCCTATGTGTAACAGGCAAAACAGTATTGTTAGTGCTTCTCTTGTATCCATAGACTGTTCAATGGTGGATAGTTTTTTATTTTTGGGGGGGCCATGGAGTGGGTTGCCACATCCTTCTCCCAAGTCTACAGCACTTGGTGTTCCCAGGCAGTCTCCCATCCAAGTATTAACCAGGCCAAACTCTGCTTAGCTCACGAGATTTGATTGGATCAGATGCCACAGTGGCACAGCTGCAGACAAGGAAGACATAAGAATCCTTAAATCTTTGATGGGAAAAGGACCCTGACAATCCACTCCTGAAACAATGTTGTTGTTGTTAGGTGCTGTCCAGTTGGGTCTGACTCATAGTGACTCTGTCTATAATGGATGAAACACTCCACAACATTGTGCTATGCCCAGCACTATTGTCAGTGGTTCTCTGCTATTCATAGGGTTGTCAATGGCTGATTGTTTCTTGAGTGGTATGCCAGGTCCTCCTCCCTAGCCTGCAGCACCTGAAACAATATGCCACTGAAAACCCTATGAATAGCAGAGAAGCACTGACATAGTGCCAGGTATGTTGTACACAGGGTTGCTATGAGTTGGACCCCACCTGATGCACCTAACAACAACAACAACAATTCTTTGATGACTTCAACAACAGAGTGTCAAAATATATGAGGCAAAACCAACAGAGATGCAATATTATAGTCAGAGACTTCAATACTCTTTATCAGAAACAGAAGGATCCAGAAGGAAGAACACCATAAAGACAAAATAGACCTCAATAATTCCATCAATTAACATCATATAACAGATGTTAAAAGGGTGATAATACTTGAAATAAGAAAAATCATAGTTTACCTATTACTTTCTTTACGTGAAGTAAATTATATAACTTATCAATTATGAGCCAGAGATAAAAAATGTACCTTTCAGGCCTCATTAAAAGTAGTCAGTGAAACTGAAAACAGAAAATAAATAGAGAAAAATCATGAAACCAAAAGCAAATGCTTTGAAAAGATCAATAAAATCAATAAACCTCTAGCCAGGCTAACTAAAGGTCAGACACAAATATTAATATCAGAAATGAAAAAAGGGGCATTACTACAGATCCCATGAACAATGAGAAGATAATTAAGAACAACTCTTGGGCTGGGATTTAGCTCAGTGGGTAGAGCGCTGCGCTGCAGTCTCTGAGGCCCCGAGTTCAATTCCCAGCACCGCAAAAATGAGAGAAGGACCTGGCAATCCACTCCCAAGGCAATCCTGAAGCACTCAGCCATTGAAAACCCTATGAGGGTCGCTATGAGTCAGATACCGACTTGACGGCACCTAACAACAACAACAACAATGAACAACTCTTAGGGCCACACATTTGATAATATAGATGAATGGATAGGTTCCATGAAAGACACAATATACTAAAACTCACACAAGAAAAACAGATAACCTAAACAGTCCCATATCTGTAAAAGAAATTGAATCCATAATTAATAACATCCTAAAATAAAAAGCACCATGCCTGTATGGGTTCACTGGTGAATTCTACCTAACATTTAACAAAGAAATTATACCAGTTCTAGACAATCTCTTTCAGAAAAGGGAATCAGACAGAATGCTTCCTAACTATTCTGTGAGGCCAGAAACACCCTAATGTTTTCATGTATTTTGTATATACAGAGGGTGTCCAAAAGTGTGCATGCATCTGAGGAAGAAAACTTTCCATTTTGCTGTTTTAAAAATGTGTTGTATGCTTGTTCTGATGTAATAGTAGAACTATAATCCAGAACATCATACTATACTTTACTACTGCAACTCAACTTCAAAAAATAATAGATAACATCTAAAAAATATAAGAAAACTAAAGACCAATATCACTCATAAATACAGATGCAAAAAGAGATCAACAAAATCTTAACATGTATAAAACAATAAATGTATATTTATAAATGTATAAAAACAATAATAAATGTTGACCAAATGAGATTTATTCCATGTGCAAGACTGGATTTTCAATCAATGAAAATCAATTGATGTAACTCATCACATAACAACAAAGTAAAGATGCAAGAAAAGCATCTGACAAATTCCAACATGCATTCATAATAAAAACTCTCAATAAAATAGTAATAGAAAGGAACTTCCTCAACTCTACTACATAAGGAGGGCTGGGATTTAGCTCAGTGGGTAGAGCACTGCGCTGCAGTCTCTGAGGCCCTGAGTTCAATTCCCAGCACCACAAAAATGGGAGAAGGGCCTGGCAATCCACTCCCAAGGCAATCCCGAAGCACTCAGCCATTGAAAACCCTATGAGGGTAGCTATGAGTCGGATACCGACTCGACGGCACCTAACAACAACAACAGCTACATAAGGAATATCTGCAAAAAGCAAAAAACAAAAAACAAAATAGCTAACATCATACTTAACGATGAGAAACTTGAACTTTTTCCACTAAGATCAGAAACAAGGAAAGGATACTCCTTCTCACCACTGCCATCAACAACATACCAGAAGACCTAGTCATAAAACAATACATAGAAATAAAAGGTTATTAGGGTGAGAATGAAGAAACAAACCTGTCTGTGTTCACACAGGATGTGATCAACTATAATAATAACAACAACAAAAAAAACCCTCTCCTGGAAATAGTAGGCGATTACAGCAAGGCTGCAGGACAGAAGGTTAGTATATAAGAGTCAATTGTTTTCTTATGTACCAGCAATAAACTAAATGGAATTTGAAATTGAAACACACCATATACATTAGCACCCTGAAAAGTGAAACACTTAGGAAAAAATCTAACAGAATTTAAGATCTCTATGAGGAAAATTACAAAATGCTGAAGAAATCAATGAAGAATTAAATTAATGAAGAAATATTCCATGTTCATAAATAGGAAGACTCAATACTCTTAAGATGTTGGTTCTGCCCAACCTGATCTATGTATTCAATGCAATCCCAATCAAAATTCCATCAAGTTATTTTGTGAATATCCATAAACTGAGTCTACATAAAGAAGCAAAGATATAGAAGAACCAACATAATTAACCCTTATAAAATTCATTTAATCCTTATAAAAACTCTGGAGGAACATCACATTTTAAAGAAAACAAAGCAAGTTAAATAACTGGTCAAGTTAAATAACATCGTCAAGATTACACAGCAAGTAAACGGCAACATTCAAATCTAAGAAGTCTGATCTTAAGACTCGTCATTAACCATGATGCTATACTGCTTCTCTCTGCCAAAGGAGTAAGAAATGATACCCCTTAAAGAGATTATTAAAATGAAATCTTTACTACGAGTAAATAACAATTCTCTAAAAAAATAAAACTAGCAAAATCAACTATTCCTTAGTCAAATAAAGAAAAAAAAATTACACTACTTTCATATTTATGTAACAGCATTCATTAAAAAAAGTCTGCAGGAAACAAAGTTTTTATTCAAAACTGTACATGTAACACATGTATTTACCTGGCAAAAACTTCAAAGATTGCAGCATCTGTCTTTCCTGAGAGAAATCCACCATTAAATGAGTCATGTTGTCACTGACCTTTGGTTTCAAAGAAAGGCGAAAGGCTGAAGCCATCGTGACTCTATGGTAAACACAAACGTACTTTTTTAAATGAATGGGAAATCTCACATCTTATTTAATTTATAAAATGAAAAGATAAAAATTATTTCACTAATGATTTCACAGATTATAATAAAAGTAAACAGTCAAATAGATATTTGCTTTGCCTTTTGAAAATACAATTAAAAAATTTAAAAATGCCTTTTAAAGACATTTAAGATAACTTCTAGCAATTCCAGCCAGTTGTATAAAATTGGATATATATGCAAATACCACTACAAGCAAATATCCAATATAATTAATCTTTACCAAACCCAACATTCATGTAAACCTCTGTACACTCAATCTCACTGACTTCCTGATGCCAGCCTCACTCCTTTTCATACGCCAAATGATGAGTTACATATGTATCCTAATTCAAACGTCCTCCCTACTAGTCATAGCTATACCATGCACCCTCAACAAGAAGTAGATGGACCTAATATTGTATAGTGTAGTACCTTCTAAAGATAAGCCATGGATGAGAAATAGGAGAGGTGAAATCATGAACAGTGAGGATCATACTAGCAAGTTGCCACTCTAACAATATCAGCTACATGGAAGGATACTACGAGAAACAGCCTTGTCAAACTGCATGCCAAAGAAATAACAGTAGTTTAATAAACATTTATTAGATGAATGTAGAATGAAAAAAATGAAACAAAATGAAGCCAAACCAAATATTACTTTATCAAGTGTAACAAAGAATTCTCAAAACAGGAGATCAAAAGAAACTCTTATTCTACTAATTTGTAATTTTATCTCAAATTTCAATTTTTCATACTACAGTAAATTTCCACAAGAATCACAGGGTAAGCTACTTATTATCTTTGGTCAAAGAATGGTACAGAAGTACTATCCATGAATGTTGTCCTCCTAATACAAAATTTGAGAGAAGAAGTAAAGAGACCTAGAGGAACAAAGGGAATACCAGACCTTGTCAGTTGGCTCTGCCAAATCTACCCAAAAGAATGACGGGATGAAAGATATCAAACTTGATGAATTCACTTATTTTAGAAAGAAAGATGTCAAAGTGTTGCTGTATTCACAGTTATTTTATTTCACTTAACACTAAGAAAGTAATAACTTCATTTAATAGTAACAATGAGTAAACAAAGGTTAATTTATTTTATCAAGAAGAAAGTGCTGCATTAAAGTGCAATTTCTGGAAAAAGGAACACACATTGAGTGTTTACCATATGCCAAATATAATGCTGAGTATTCTTCACACATTAAGCCACTGGTTCTCACATAATAAAATTTTAAATTATACCAAGAAGTTAAGAACAATGGTTATGTCTAACATACATTATTCCTTATAGCCCCAGGTATCTTTTGATTTGAAGATTTCTTAAAGAACTACATTCATGTAGATAATTAATTTAAAAGGCTCATTGAATCAGTTAATGGGTTTGAATCTACTGGGTTTCTTTCAAGCCTAATAAACTATTTAGCTGTTTAATGAGAAATGTTCAGGAAAAAAATGTGAAGCGTGAATTTTAAATCTGAAATGTATAAAGTCTATAAAACTTGATTTAATCACTATGAACACAATGAAAAATAATGTTCCCCAAAGGTACATTAAAAAGATCTATGCAATTTTTAGTCAATGAAAACTTAAGAAGTTTTCATGAATAGATTCAGATATGCAGCAATGTTATATTTAAGAAAAATTAAAATTTTATTTTTAAACTGAACATATTTAGACAAATATGCTTCAAAGCCTAAACATATAAAATTCATAAATCATTCTCTAAATAAATCCATGTGATTAGGTATATTTTAATTCACTTTGACATTCTTGGTTTATTTCTAATAATATCAACAGAATTAAAGGATCCTTTTCTCCTAAGTTTTATTTTTGCAAAGACAAAATAACAAGGAAAACATATAAATATATTTAATTTCCTCAAACTACCCAGTGTGTCTCTCCCCTTCATGATCCTTCTCATCCAAGAACTAATAATTCCTGCTATTTGCCACAACTAATTATCTTCCAATATTACTAAGTACCCAGAAGTATATACCAG
This sequence comes from Pedetes capensis, assembly GCA_007922755.1. Lineage (NCBI taxonomy): Eukaryota > Metazoa > Chordata > Mammalia > Rodentia > Pedetidae > Pedetes > Pedetes capensis. The sequence goes on from VMDO01003132.1 coordinate 87,987, forward strand.
TGATTTATAAAGTTCAAGAGATGTGCTTTTTATTTTCTTCTCATTTTCATCTTCAGTTTTCCTTCTCACTCACATACTGCTGTCTAACTTCTAGTATAGCAAATGAATGATGAGTTTTCACAGACACTTTCATGTTCTTTTTTTTTTTTTTTTTGGTACCGGGGGTTGAAACCAGGGCCTCCCGCATGCATGCTTTGCAAGTGCTGGACCACTTTTTTTACTTTTTGAGACAGGGTCTTACTAAATTATGCAGGCTGCCTCTGGTCTCGAACTTGGGATCCTCCTGCATCCTCCTCCCAAGCCACTGGGATGACAGGCTATGCCACCATGCCCAGGGATACTTTCATTTTCTATATTTGATTCCCTGCTCAATGTTACACATTCTCCCTCAAAATCTATCTCTGCCGTTATATTAGAGAATAATCCTTTCTTTGCTTGATGAAAATAATCATTTTTTATGACTGCGTTTAGATTATTTTCATTTTATAAAAGATAATGATGGAATTTTAGAAACTCAATTTGTTAATGAGCATGAATTACACCAAGGAAACTTGGACATTATGAATCTAAAAAATCAAATCTAAAAAATTAAGCCGAGACCCAGAAACAACTTCAGACAGGGAGCAAATACATTGTGTGTAGCAAAAAACAACAAAAATAAAAGGAAGGAAGGAAGGAAGACAAAAAGGTGTAAGCTTCGAATAAAACAACACAAAAATGGAGTTTTCCCTGTAGAAATAAGGAATTCTCACTCCTCCGATCACCTGAATACTATGAAATCAAGTCAATAAACTGGCAGACAAGAGGAGGCATAGTAGTCAAGTTTCAGTGAAGAATTCAGCTATGGTAGCTGATATTAAAATTAAATTCTGATGAACAAATCTGAGCAAAAAGGAAAAAGTCAATAGTGTGGACAAAATTCTGGGAAGCACAGAATGATGCAGAATATTGAAATGAAGGACACATTTTACAAAGTTTCTTATAAGGCCTTTGGACAGGCCAAAACCTGATTAGGAAGTGACTTCTAAACCAGAACTTAGTATACTAGAATGGTAGCTAATTAGAAAAAATAATGTAGCTAAGGTGAATGACAGATTGCTTATGGCAAATTCCAGCACACAGAACTCAAATCTACCTTATCAAAATACTGTGTTCTATCTAGCATCTATTCCTCATATAGCCAATAGTTTTCACCTTCAAACTCATATTCACACTGGGCATGGTGGCATGCACTTGAGTCCCAGCCACTTGGAACTGAGGCAGAACAAATGCTTAAACCCAGGAATTCAGGACCAGCCTGGGCAACATAGTGAGACTCCATCTCTGTAAAACAAAATAAAACAAAAACAAAAAACAAAATCCCTTCCACAATCTTCTTTCTATATCCAGGACTTATAAGCATGATCCACATCTTTAATCACTACCTGGTAAAAAGTATACAAAAAAAAATAAAAATTAATATTTGTCCTAAGAATGTTTCTGGTACTGTGTCAATCTTGCTTTAGTCAAAAAAGTGGGGGGGGAAAAAACAGAACTGAAATTTCCTGCCAAAATTAACAAGAGACACTGGTTTTCACACAATCCATAATGAATATTTTCATAAATTATCTGATAAATAATTTAACCTACGATTCACAGCAGTGTTTAAAGAGGTGTGCCTTTCAGAGAGTCTCATGATTCTTAAATAAAATAACCTTAAATTACAATCTCACTACGGACAACACTCAGTGACAACTCAGGCAGTTAAAATCATTTCTTTGGTATGAACACAATCCACATGTTGCCAGCAGCTCCTTTTACATTCTGATGTATTCATTCCAGGAAGTACTGAATTCCCTTTTTTAGTCCTGGCTCTAATAATGAGAAATACCTTCTAAGACAAAATCTTTAATCATATTCTTGAGTTTTCTCTTCCCATAAAATAGAAACTATAGGGTGGCATTAGAAATAGAAAGAGATGGCACCAGGAACAGGATAGAATGAGAATACAAAGGTGTTAAACAAGAGGGCAGTAAAGGAGAAGAGCTTTAGCTCTTGAGGACTATTTAAAATACCATGACTTCTCAGAAGATAAAATCTGCTCATATTTAAATTTAAGAGCAACAAAAAATGCATCCTATATATATATTTTTTAATTATTCAAAATAGTTCCCTTTTCATTAGTACAACAAATTAAGAACTGTTCTAAAACTAAAACTAACTATATTATTATACCAGAAATGAAATTCTTTTGGAAATACATAATTGTCCAAAACTATGTTCTTAAAACATGACTTTTTAAAAAATCTTTTATAAGAAGATGTACAGCGGACATTTTCTTTATTTTGTATTTGGCCATTGGGTATTGTAATTTTAACCAAGATTTTGTTAAAACGTTGTTTCTGAATTTCATTTCTGACTTCAATATAAATACTTAAGTAAAAATGTAGGTTTTATACCATACCTATCCTTGATCTGTCTGGCAGCCTTGGAGCAAATCAGGGAGAAGAGAAAGAAGGTAGTTAGTGTTTTTCATGCAAGTTTCAATGGCAGTGACATGCAAGAAAAGTTAGGATATAAACCCTGCAATAGATTAGTTCGTATTCACCAAAATGTAGATTACAGGAAATGTGTATACTCCACATAAGCTTGCATAATGTGATGTTAGAACAATAGTAGAAAACCCAGATTCCACATAAATCACCTTAAAATGAGGAAAATTTAACACTTCAAACTGATTGCAGGTGACTATAAATGATTTTTTTTACCTTACGATTATAAATACACACCTCAACTTTTCAGTCTGACACTCTTCAACTAGAACAACCGATCTCTTTCACAAGACACACATTTTTATGTATTCTGACAGTTTTCTTATACATGTGAAATCTGCTAACTTTTCTTCTGAGACCTCCTTCACAATAGTTGTTCCAAATTTTCTCTACACTCCTTCACTGGGCAAGAATTTTGTATTCTAAGAGGTCCTCGCTAAATTAGGCTTTCAATCTACAATCTTTTACTCCTGAGAATAAATTTGTAATGGCAGAAATTCAGACAAGGAAACACCAGACAAACACTATTTTGGAACAGAATCTTTCTCTCATGATTTCACAGATGTGCCAATGTTAACCTATTGTATGTGTCTTTTTGTTCCCTTGGAAATGCAAGCACAAGTTTTAGGAAGGAGACACAGCTATTACTTGGTGCTGTACGTTGTTGTTAGGAGCTGTTGAGTTGGGTCTGACTCATAGCAACCCTATGTACAACAGAATGAAACACTACCCGACACCATGCCATGCCCAACACTATGTCAGTGCTTCTCCACTATTCCTAGGGTTTTTGATGGCTGATTGTTTCGGGAGTGAGCTGCCAGGTCTTTCTCCAAGCCTATAGCAGAGTATTCCCAGGTGGTTTCCCAACTGAGAACTAACCAGGCTGACCCTGCTTAGCTTCCAAGATCAGATAGGATCAGATACCAAGATGATATGGTTGTAGACATGCAAAAACTGTTGCCCCTTTACATTGATATACAATACAATATATTCAACGAAAGTTGTCTTCTACACTAACCAGCACAGTTAACAATACAACTGATAAAGAACATGGCTGCTTTGCTGATCACTATTCTCAGTGCTAGCATAATGCTTGGTACACAGTAATACTTAATAACTATTAAATTTTACCAAATATTAATTAGATTACATAGCAATGCTTCTGTTGCTTCTGTCCTTCGATTCTAACATTGTTTCCACTTGGCATCAGTCATTTTTATGCCTACCCTAAAATATTTTGGCCTGAGTACTATTCTAAGCAAAAGAAAAGAACTGAGATTTAAGAGATCAGAATACTATACAATTCCAGAATTACCATTAATCAACTCTTTGACCTTGTATACTAATCATCTTATTTCTTTACTAAGTGATTTTGGTCCTTAAAGTTTCTAAAAATCTTTTTCAAGGTCTACATTCTACAGCAAACAACCCAATTCTATGGCATCCATATGTGCCTTAAATCATAGAACTAGTCTGACATCAGGGATAAAAAATGTTAAATTAGTTGATTATATGATTTTTATAATAACTGTTATTGTAGCTAGAATTAAAAAACAAAGATTTTAATATGGGCATTAAGAGAAAGAAAAAAGGGATTCTTTTCTGTGACCAATTCTTCTTAATATATGTTGGATGTGCCCCTAGCATTTCTCCCTCAGCCTCTTTATTCCCTTATTTCTCCTTGGTAAGCGATATGACTTATCTGATTATGAGTTTGAAAAAAGAAACTAGAAATGAGTAGCTCAGGACCTTCCACTTTTTCTGGCAGTTTGCTTGCCCACAAAGAACATATGTTATGGTCTTTCCCTCTGTGCTATTAGTTTCATTGACAGAACTCTACCTTCTAATAATCTGAGATAGCCCTGGCTGACTATACTTTGGTGGATGAGTCTAATCCTGGGACTCAGTATTAAAATGATTGCCCAATGATATAACCCATATTCTTCAATATTATTGTATTAGTATTTGGCCTCTTATCAGTTTTACTGTTTTATTTCTAATTGGTTTTGAACTTGGTTAGAAGAATGTTACTTACTAATATCCCTCACATAACCCAATAAGATGATTACTATTTTGTAAATTGACCATAATGATTCAATTTGGGGTCCGAGGTTCTTTAATTTAGTAAAGTGACACTTTTATGTATGTGTGTACACATACACACACATGCAATGCTTTCAAGGTATCATTTCACAGACTAAGCTGTTTATGAAAAACTAGAAAAAGAACAGACAAAAAACCATATGATCTAGGAAAAACTGTTGTCTCATTTATATATTATATAATCAGCTGGCAAAACAGAAATTTCTTTGGCTCCTCTTCCACTGAGGTTCAAATTTTATTGTACTTTCATGGTGTAAACGTAGATGGTGGAAAATAATTCTGTGCAATAAGAGGGCAGATCCCAAATTCTAAAGATATTTCTTTAAAAGAGGCCAATTTCAAGAAATGTCTTAAAATGGAAAATAATTTTTTTTCTAGAATTTCTTCTTCCAAAGCAGAAAGCTATCTAAAAGATACATGTTACAATATAGGTTGATTCCTATGTTTCAATTTCAAAAGGGGTACGTTTGTCAAACACCTCCTTAAAAAATAGCATTTGATTTAAGATTTAGCACTACTCTGCTGCTAACACATTTACTTGCATCTGTGTAATTCCACTTAGTGAATTTTGAAGAAGTCTCAGTGACTGCTTAGATTACCTTTAAGTCATGGTGCTACGTATTACTTGAAAGCCTCCAAGAAGCATTAATCATATCGCTTTGCTCAGCCTCACTATTCTGATCTTCAGCTGAAATCCTGTTTGCCAATACTTCATTTCTCTGTATTTGTATCAGAGATAGTACATCTCTCTCCCTCCTTCCCTCTCTCTCTCTCCCCACCTCTCACTCTCTCCCTTTTTCACTTTCCCCATCCTTTCCCTTCTTCCATCTCTTGTTTTCAAAATAAATTTTATAATTATAATCTGTTATCAGGTATAGGAACTTGTCACCTAAAACTAAAGTTTGTTAAGCAGAACTATAATAGGACCACAATGAGTAATCACAAATGATTCTTTATAACTGCCAACTAAATATAATCTCTCTTGTTTTTAATCTGCAATAAATGGGTAAAGAAACTATTTTCTTCTGTGAATTTATCAAGCATTTTGAAAATTAAAAACCTTGTTTCTATATTTTTTCTTAATATTATTTTTCTCATTTACAGAAAGAGAATGGAAAAGGGGATCACCTCAAAATGCTATTTTCCTTTAGGAAAAAAATATTAGCCTTTCAAAAAAACCAAGTTGCATGTCAGTTGATTCCATACATAAGAAGCTTTATATTTCTCTACATATATTTATCTGTTCATAAAAGTACTATTTTTTTTAAAAAAATCATTTAAAAGTATTTGGCACAAGATCACAGTAAATAACTTCAAGTAAAATTTGGAACACAAAATATATCTACTTTATATAATAGGAGAATGCATTTCTGTAACATAAACATCTACAAATTAAGGTGAAAATTAGTTTGAGCTTAATAAATATTTACTATATTTAAATGGCCTTCAAAACTAAGACATTCATGCTGTTATTAAGAGTGCTCTCCTCTCCCAACATTCCAATGGTCAGTTATTATAAGTCAGAAAATGTAAATACACTAAACCCATTTTTCTTTCTTCGTCTGTGATCAAATGCAGAAGACACTGTTCCCCTTTGATCTTACTTGCATTTTTTATTCCACTATGGACGCTCATTGATAGGAAGGCATTTTCTCTGTTGTAGTATGACAACTGGACTGTAAGGAGGCAGATAAGTAGACACCCTGACCCTGACTTGAAAATTATACAGACTGTCTTTTTTCATAGCAAGAATATAAGGTTTAAATTCAAGATGAGAACAGAAATATTAGCTTTGACAAAAGATCCACACACTGTTCTGCAGACCAGCTATTGGCAGAGAAGCCAGATTTTGTGTAGCTTTGGCTACTTCTCCATCCAGGAATAAACATAATGATCTAGATCTCACTTGCTCATAATGTTTCCACATATCTTTATTATCAATAATTTTAAATAAATAAATGAAACTATGTTCTAAAATACTTTCCCATTTGTACTATTTTTAATTTGTTCACTTTCAGATATATAATTCTGGTAAGTAGAGAAGATTCATATTCAGTTCTTATGCTCAGGTACAGGAACATGGTAATTTAAATATTAGTACTTAAAATACTCTTTTAAAAGATAATGAAGTATGAAAAGTCTCATTGCCTGGGTTTTAGCCAATGCTATTGTTTTGCTCCCATGAACTATCCATATTAATCTAATTTAAGCAATTTAGTATATCATGAATAGTATGCCTTCAAAGAATTTTTTTCTTCCAGATATCTAACAATATATTGCTAGTTTAAAAATTATCTTCAAAGTCATCTCTCCTTAATTTGTCAGCAACTAAGTGAAGCAGGCCTGTAGACCATGCAGCTGGCTAGAAAAGTAAACTTAGTTTCTGCGTTCCATCAATCAACTGGATACTTTTTCAACATACTAAGAAAATAACTGCAAGAAGCTACATGTTTCTTTAACAATACACTCATACTCCTAGCTAGGAAATACTCACAAATAATCCATTTCACCACATCTCCGAATGGTTTAAGCTGCTAAGTAGTACAAAAAACTGCCAGAGACAAGACCAAAATAGCAAGCTAGAAAAAGCAAAACAAGATTTTAAGAAAATATATTTAGTGGCAGAAGCAGAAAGATTTCCAGTTTAAGGCTTGCATAACTTAGCGAGGCTCTATCACAAAAAATGAAAAAATGGGCTGGGGTTGCAGCTCAGTGGTAGAACCCTTGCAAAGTCTGTGTGAGTCTCTGGGTTCAACACTCAAGTAAAACCACAATGTGATTTAATGAAAAAACTAGCAAACAAACAAAAAAACCTTTCCCACTGGTTGGGAAAAAGTTTAAAAAAAAAAATGGACAGAATAAGGGAGAGAAAAGGAGAAATGCGCAGCATTTGAGAGGAAGGGAAGAGAAGTACTACGAAAATGTCAACAGAAAGCTGAAAAAACAAACAAACAAACAAACACCTTTCATCACAGTTCTTCCAAGCATCAACCCCTATTTAAATGCACCTGAATTCAATTTTTTTTTTTAGAATTAATGTCCAAATTTTATAGTTAGCCTATTTTCTTTCTTGTTCTCGGGCTGTCAGTTGTTAATTCCTGTTTTTATAATCATGCCTGTCACAAACACCTGCCCTACTCCTCTAGCAGTACAATCTGTTGACAAGTGGAAAACAGGAAAAAAAAAATTAAACTAAAAACATAATAGTATCATGTTTAAACTAATAGTCAAGAGACTCTGAAAAACCTGTGAATAAAGGATATTAACTTCTGTCCATGTGCTCTATGACACTGATTTGATGACTCAAGACATTTTTTCGCTTTCTGCATGTTTCTTGGCTATGTTCCAAAATTTAAGCTTATTACATAAACGCCCTCTGAATAAGTGACATCTCACATTATTAAGCTACTTTAAGAAACATTTCCCTAAAAATTACTTTATGTAAGTCTTACCAAGTACAAAAGTAAACAACTTCGTTTTCTTTTGTTTTTCTATTTCCCCAGTAATAGGGATTTAATCATCCACTCCCAAAGCAATTCCAAAACAATCAGCCATTGAAAACCCCAAAAGTCGCTATGAGTTGACTTGACAGCATCTAACAACAACAACAACAACAGCAACGAGAGGTTGAACCACCCAGGGACTTGTGCCTGATGCTAAATAAGTGCTCTACCTCTGAGCTAGAACCTCAGCGCAGTTTTTATTTATTTTGAGTCAGAGTCTTGACAAGTTGTATAGACTACCTCTGCCTCAAACTTGCAATCCTCATGCCTCAGCCTCCCAAGTAGCTGGAATTACAGGCAAAGGTAAATTCTTAACAACTCACCTCCAAACTTAAGAATTAGTGTACTCGTTTATTTTGATTTTGATTCATTTTGTTAAAAGAAGAAATTGACTTTTAAAAGTTCAACTTTAAAATGCAAAGATTTAGGCTGAAGTATTATATTCTCAAGGAAATTTTCTCTACCTTCAAGCTCACAGAAATACCATAAAATGAAAACATTAACTGGATACAAATGGCTCATAAAGCCAACTTTCTAAAATTAATGCAGGTCACTACACAGTCCACAAAGATGAAGAATATCACATTTAAATCTTATCCCAATAACTACATAGTAATACTTTACTAATGATGTAGCTTAATTTCCCACTCTTTTCAAATCATGTCTTAGTTTATTCTATTATCTTCGAGTTTTAATGTGATAAATTAGTAATCATTTAAAAACAATCCTACTTAAAATAAAAATTAGAATTGAGAATTCACAATCTCTTAAACCTCAAGATCTTAGTAAAACGATTAGCAAGCTTCTTGCTCTGTTAATTTTTATACCAAATGTATTCCTTAAACAATGATTTACATTTTCATATTTTTATAAAAAAATTCAATTACTTTAGCTGCACAATGACATACTTATCTCTAAGAATAAAATTCACAAGGTTACAGTGCTTATATGCATCAGATGATAATGTTTTCTCAATTGGCTTGTAGCTACAAAACTAGTTTTTAAACATATTAATAACAATATTAATCTTCTTTCCTTGGTCATGAAAAATTTGTAAGGAAATTAGACTCAGTTCAAGTACATAAGCACCTTTAAAGCAAATTACCAATAGTGATATAACTGGAGAAAATATGTTGACTCACCTAAATTATTAAAGAAAAATTAAATAATTTACTCATGACCCCAAAGATATATCTAAGTGCCTGCTTTGAAATAAATGAACAGCTAGCATTTTACTTAACAAGAAATCCCAAGTCTTTTGCAGCATTAAAAATGACTAAACAAATTCAAAACAAATGAGAAAATACCATTTTCTTAATTATTATTTTTTAAGAGTATCAGTGGGGCCTGCAGCGTTAGCCCTGTGGCATCCGATCCCGTCAGATCTCGGAAGTTAAGCAGGGTTGGGCCTGGTTAGTACCTGGATGGGAGACCACCTGGGAACACCAGAAGCTGTAGGCTTGGGAGAAGGACCTGGCAACCCCCTCCCAAAAATCAATCTGCCATTGAAAACCCTATGAACAGCAGAGAGGCACTGACCATAGTGTTTCCCCTGTTGTACAGAGGGTCGCTATGAGTCGGATACCCACTCGACGGCACCTAACAACAACAACAACAAGAGTATCAGTATAGTTTTTTAGGGGTTTGGTTTCTTTTGTACCTTTGAAAATTCTTCAGATTCCTTTATATCTAACGACCTTGTTGCAAATTCTAGCAGTTCTTCAGAGTTCTCCAGGGCATTATTACATTGACTAAGTTGATTCTGGGAAAAAAAAAAAGATAAATCATTAAAATGAAGTTTCCTATTATAATGGGAATCTTAAATATATATTGTTATAATAAACTCAGAAGTGATTTTAATAGCAATAACTGAATAAAAATATTCCATAGGATTACTGAAGATAATCATGACCAGTTACAGATTTAGCAAATTTTAATTAATACTTTAATTAATACAGCTAACCTCTTGGCAATTTAACTTCATATATATAAAGATACACTCATAATTTAAAACAAAAAGTAAAATAAAAGAATTATGAATAACTGGGACTAAATTTACTTAAAGATTGTTCTCAGAATAGTCTTTTTACTACAATTTAAATTAAAATATCAAAATTATCTATCTGCAGACAACACCCTCTACAATGAAAACTCCATTTCTTGATGATATTTAACTATTTAAGCGGATGCTTTTGAATCCAGTTACAGGTACATTCAGCTAAGCACAGTCTTAGTATTCCATTTATCATACTACTCAAGTATTTTATAACATTACAAACTTAATTTTTAGTTTCCAAGACTGAATAGCACAGGAACTACAAATGCAAGTACCTAGAATTCAAATAAAAATTGAAGAACAACAAAAGATGAGGACTGTTACAGTGATGTGCTCCATCTTCACTACTCACATATTAATTCTACCTACTACAGTCCTTATTTAGGTTTCTCTTTTTATCTCATTTGTTGTTGTTGTTGTTGTTGTTGTTGTTGTTAGGTGCCATCGAGTCGATATCCGACTCATAGCGACCCTCATAGGGTTTTCAATGGCTGAGTGCTTCGGGATTGCCTTGGGAATGGATTGCCAGGTCCTTCTCCCATTTTTTAGGTGCTGGGAATTGAACTCGGGACCTCAGAGACTGCAGCACAGCGCTCTACCAACTGAGCTAAATCCCAGTCCAATATCTCATTTGTAGGTCATGTAAAAAGACTACTAGTGATACCTTCAAATAAAGAAACAAATCCACTTCTAAGTTTAAATATATACAAAGTGTGTGTGTGTGTGTGTGTGTGTGTGTGTGTGTGTGTGTGTATGTATGTATGTATGTCTCCAGGGTATATTATTAATGCCTGCAGCCACAGCACCCTGGTATCTGTGTCCTTCTGATCTCAGAAGCTAAGCAGAGTCATCTGGGTTAGTCCTTGGGTGGGAAGCAGCCTGGGAATACCAGGTGCTGCAGGCTAGGGGGAAGGACCTACCAGTCGACTCCTGAAACAATCAGCCATCGAAAACTATGGATGGCAGAGAAGCAATAACATAGTGCTAGGCATGGCACAGTGTTGGAGAATGTTTAGCTCTGTTGTACACAGGGTCACTATGAGTCAGACCCAACTTGATGTCACCTAACAACAATATTATTAATATTGATTCCATATTCAAGTCTTCGTATTTTCCCCTTAAGATCAGCATTAAAGATAAAACATGGCTCATTTTTAAAGTTTCTGATGTGCATGTGCTCTACTATGTTACTTTGGAATAGTAGAATAGTTCAGTCACACTTTGGGTTAAAATCGATTTTCAATGTTATTTTAATAATCTAACTATAATTTCATAAAAATACTGCTACTCTTTTTTTGTGTGTGTGGTACTGGGGGTTGAACCCAGGGCCTCCCACATACTTTGCAAATGCTCCACCACTGGGCTGCACCGCCAGGCCATTTTTTATTTTGAGTCAGGGTCCTGTTAAATTACACAGGTTGCCTCTGCTCTAGAACTCATGATCCTCCTGCCTCTGTCTCCCAAATTGCTGGGATTACGGATGTGAGCCTACCCGCCCAGGTCAAATACTGCTACTCTTGAGAATAAATCTCCTTTGTGTTCAAAACAAGAATTTAAAAAATCACCATTTGAAATATTTCATGTGTAGATTACCTTTATGAAAGTTTAAGTGAAATCAGAAATAAAGTAGTAGGTATAAATGGTCTATTTAGGATCAACGGAGTAAAGTCAATGTAGTGTTAAAGTAAAAAAAAAAAATAGCAAAAGAATAAGGACTATATCTCAAGGAATTCTGAAAAGAAAGAGTTTGACCTGAGGTCAAAGTTTGAGATAATATATTATTCTAAGAAAATGATATGGATTTGTTTTGAAGTCAAGGGAGAAAGCAAAAACACGAAGTAGGGTACGGTTAAATAAAAACTTAAAACCACTAATTTCCCAGTTATGCAAGGAAATTATGAATAACTTTGTGAATCTAAAGGAAGAACAAAAATTTTCTATAATGTATAACTAAAGAATAAAATGGCATCAGCAGTCAAGGTGTGACTCTTTTTTATAGCTGTTTTTTAAAACTATCTCAATGAAGTTTTATAACAGGATTTCCATTAGACTGATACTACCACAGCTTTTCCTTTGAATCATAACACAAAAATGAGCTGTAGAATGGACAGTTATGTTCACTGTTTGTGTTTCAAATAACTCACAATCTTATTTTATGACTACTTATTGTCCTATTAATAGTCCTTGATCTCCATTCCTATTTTAAAGAATTGGCAAAATTTTTGTGGCATTAAGGTGAAATATTAAAAATTATACAATAAAGTGTAAGATAAAAGAAAAAAATCAATGGAATCACTAGGAAAAAATGCAGAGTTAAAATGAGTGATACAGTAAGAGAGGCCTGTGCTAACCATCCTTGTCACCATGTTCAAATAATATTTAAACTATTTTTTCCATGTTCTGTAGCATTTTAAATTTCCCACTGATAATCAAGAGCTAATGATGAATCTTATAGAATATTTGGCCAAAACATCATAATACAGCCATCCCATTTAAAAGCCAAAATACAGTTTTAAGGTAAGACTTGCATGAATCAAGCAAGTTGATAAAAAACATTAAGCTCATTATTATCATTAAGATTCCTAAAACCCAAAGTGGACAGAGTTCATCTGAAACTATAGCACGAAACTACTAGTCAACAACTAAAACCATAAATTCAATAGCTTACAACACCAATAAATGCAGCCTGTTCTAAGGAGGACTCTGTGGATTTAATATATGCATAAACATATCCAGCTCTATATAAGGCTGTTAGAAAATAAGTTCTGAAAAGAAAAAGAAGAAAATAGTTACAAAATAAAAAGAAAAGAAGTTCTGATGTGAAAAGAAGTTTCACACTTCTTTTGGAAGTCTAAAGACATTTTAAAATCCAAAATCCACAATATGAATAGAGACTATGTAATTCCTAAACTCTCAAATATCTTGAACTAAGAAAGAACAACATTTCTAAAGGTCAAAACTCACAGACCTTGACAATGAATGTTATTAGAGCTCTCCTCCAAATCAGCAATGACTTTGCTTCAATATGGTAAGACTTATGTACTTCTGATCTTTGACAGTATCAACAAATGAACTGCTTCCCCTAATATCTTCTCTTTATAAGTAAACAATGCCTTCCTCAAAACTCTTCAAATCAAACAACTTTTAAGGAAATGCTTCATAAATACCCTTCATGACCCTTCTGCTTTGTGTATAGCTATATACTGCTTACATTATTCTTAAACTGGGTATTTGTGTTACATACAATTCTGCTTATTATGTTTATAAATTCTAGTCTCTTTGACAAAAGTATCTAATTTTCCTTTGTTTTACACTTCTTCCAATAAGCCAAGCATTAATAGAATATTCATATTTAAATAGCTGCATATTCTTACCTGTAACTCTTGTGATTTACGAGCTTGTTCCTGCTTAATACTGTTAATCATGCTTTCTTTTACTTCATCCAATATAGAGTACAAACTATCAAATTCTTCATCTAACTCTGAAAGTATGTTAGAAGAATTTTCCTGTTTTAAAAAATAAAATATTTACTGAAGAGCTTTCCAACATTTAAAAGCTAAATGTTATATTCAAAGAGAACAGATCTGTATTATAAACTATCTTAGCCTGATATAAAAATAACACTGGAGTATCATTTGTAAGCAGTGTTTTAAATCGTTTTACTACTTTATTTATATTGGTAAAAATAAGCTGTGGAAGAAGTAATGTATAGCGTGGAAGACAGAAGTCCTAACTCAAGTCCCTCATTAGTAACAGAGATCTGTAGAAACCACTTAAATTCCTGGCCCTTTTACCTTATTAACTTGTGAAGAGGAACTGGATTACTCTTTTCCTCTCAATCACCAGTTGGCACATTCTTACTTGTCTCTTATCTATGACCTCTCATACCCTTATTTTCAGTGACAAGGGTACAACTAAATTCTTCCACTGTTTTTTGTTTTCTGGCATCTAAGGTAGAATTTTAGAAACCTGTTAATCAAAAGAGTTTGGGCTAGCTCTAACTTAAAACACTTTTTTTCCAGATGTCAAATGCAATGATCCTTTTATTCACAGATCAAGATTTTAGAGACACTAGACTTTTTTGTTGGTTTTGGTTTCGGGTTGTTTTTTTTTTCTTCTTCTTCTTTTGCAGTACTGGGGGTTGAACCCAGGGCCTCGCGCTTGCATGCTTTGCAAGTGCTGGACCACTGAGCTGCACCTCCAGCCCATTTTTTTACTTTTTGAGAAAGGGTCTCGCTAAGTTATACAGACTGCCTCTGGTCTCGAATTTACGATCCTCCTCCCTCTGCCTCCCGAGCCGCTGGGATTACAGGCCTCTGCCACTGCGCCTGGCTGAGACACTAGCTTTATGTTTTCTGCTTAAAGAAATAGATTAAGCAATTTTTCTAAGGAAATAGTTTGAGTAAGATAGTTAAAATGATGAAGCTCATAATCAACTAACTTTGATTAGGAAATTCAGAATAAAAGAAATATAAAGACTCTAAGGGGCTGGGATTTAGCTCAGTCGGTAGAATGCTGCTCTGTGGTCTCTGAGATCCTGAGTTCAATTCCCAGCAGCACAAAAATGGAAGAAGGCCATGGCAATCCACTCCCAAGGCAATCCAGAAACAAAGAGCCATTGAAAATCCTAGGAGGGTCGCTATGAGTTGCTCACGACTAGACAGCACCTAACAACCATAACAACAACAACAACAACAACAAAGACTCAAAGATTTAACAAGCCAAAAACATAGGTTATACTGTTGCTGTTGTTAGGCGCTGTCAAGCTGGGTCCGACTCATAGCAACTCTATGTACAACAGAAACTGAATGAAACACTCCCCAACACTGTGCCATGCCCTGTACTATGTCAGTGCTTCTCTGCTATTCATAGAGCTTTCAAAGGCTGATTGTTTTGGGGATTGCTTTGGGAATGGATTGCCACGACCTTCTCCCATTTTTGTGGTGCTGGGGCCCCTGAGAGCACAGAGCAGCACTATATCAACTGAGCTAAACCCCAGCCAAAGGTTACATTAAAACAAACAAACAAAAACTTTGCTTGGTAAGATTCATTATTGGCCAGGTGCAGTAGTACACACCTGTAATTCCAGTGACTCAGGAGGTAGAGGCCAGAGTATTGCAAGTTGGAGCTCAGAGCCAGCCTGCATAACTTAATGGGATACTGTCTCAATTTAAAAAATAAAAAAGGGGCTGGAGATACAGCACAGTGGCAGAATGCCTGGAAAACATGCGCAAGACCCCAAGTTTAGCACCCCAGGACTGAAAAATTAAAAAAAGATTCATTATCTGTAAATCTTCTATGCATTTCACAAAAAAATAACTCTTAAATTCATGAGGGTACATTTATGGGAAAACATCACAAGATTTTTTAAAATTTATTTGATTTTTCATTGACAAGTAATAGTTGCATATATTTATGGGGTAAAAGGTAGCATTTTGGTACATGTATACATTGTAGGCCTATAGCTGTACCACTGTGGTGTCTGATCCCATCAGATCTTGGAAGATAAGCAGGGTGGGTTGGACCTGATTAGTATTTGGATGGCAGACCGCCTGGGAACACCAGGTACTGTAGGCTTGAGAGAAGGACCTGGCAACCCACTCCCAAAAAACAATCAGCCATTGAAAACCTTATGAATAGCAGAGAAGCACCAATAATGCCGTTTCACCTGTTGTACATAGGGTTCCTATGAGTTGGACACTGGCTGGAAGGCACCTAACAACAACATGTAGCAAGTTTAAATCAGGCTAATTAACATAACTATAATCTTACTTTTCATTTCCTTGTTGTGAGAACATTTAAAATCTACTTTTTAGCGATTTTGAAATATGTTATTATGAATTATAGTCATCATGCTGTCCAGCTGAAACTGAAGCTGAAACTTACTCTAATTGGAACTTTGTAGCCGTTAACTAGTTAATTAACACATCACCTTATTCCCCCCCCCACCCCCGCTCCCTACTCTCAGTTTTTGGTAACCACCATTCTCGCTGCTTCTATGAATTTAACTTTTTTAGATTCCACATACAAATGATCATATGGAACTTGTCTTTCTGTGCCTGGCTTATTTCACTTAGCACAATGTCCTCCAGGTTCCTCCATGTCACAAATAACAGAATTCCCCTCATTTTAAAGTATTCTATATCATCTAATCTATTCTATACCACATTTTCTTTTTTTCAAGATTAGCTTATAATACAATGGGTTTCATTATGGCATTTTCGTACAAGAATATCATGTACTTTGCTCTTATTCACCCATTACCCTCTGCTGTTGCTCTCTTCCTCCTCCTGTTATTCCGTTACCCAGCTCCAAACAGTCCCCTTTTTACTTTTAAGGGTCTTTTTTTTTTTACATCTATGTTCTGCATATGAGAGAAAACATGCAGTATTTGTCTAAATCCAGCTTATTTCACTTAGCATGATGATCTCCAGTTCTGTCCATTTTCCCGCATGACATAATTTTGTTCCTCTTTATGGTTGAATAAAACTCCACTGTGTATGTATACCATATTTTCTTTATCCAGTCATCTGATGCTGGGCACTGGGGTTGTTTACATATCTTGGCTAGTGTGAATAATGCTACAACGAACACAGGATACCTCTTTGACATACTGATTTCAATTCCTTTGGCTATATACTCAGAAGTGGGACTGCTGGATCAAATGATAATTCTATTTTTATTTTTTTGACAAACCTTCATACTGGTTTCCATAGCAGCTATACCATTTTACATATCCATCAGCAGTGTGCAAGTGTTCTAATTTCTCTATATCCTAGCCAACACTTATTATCTTTAATAAATTTTTTGCTTTTGTCTTTGAGATAAGGTCTCATTATGCTGCCCAGGCTGGTCTTGAACTCATGAGCTCAAATGATCCTTCCACCTTAGCCTCCTGAGTAGCTGGGACTTAAGCACATGCCAATATACCCAGCTATCTTTTATCTTTTCAATAAAAGCCATTCTAACAGATATGAAATGATACCTCATTGTGGTTTTAATTGAATTTCCTGATGATGAGCATTTTTCATATATCTGTTGGTCATTTATATATCATCTTTTGAAATATGTATTCAGGGCTTTTCCCTGTTTTTAAAATTATCTTGCTATTGAGCTGCACTATTTATATAGTTTAAATATTAGCTTCTTTTAGTAAGGTTTACAAATAATTTCTCTCATTCTGTGAGCTGCTCTGTGGGTTGTCTCTTCATGTTGTGGTTTCCTTTGCTATGAGGAAGGTTTTTAGTTCAAAGGAATTGTTGTTGTTTCCCCCCCTTCCTCCTCCTCCTCGTCCTCCTCGTCCTCCTCCTCTTCCTTCTCCTCCTCCTCTTCTTTTAATACTTAGGGGTTGAACACAGATTTTCACTGGGCTGTACCACCAGCCCTTTTTAATTTTTTTTTTTAATTTGGAGACAGGGTCTTCCTAAGTTACACACACTATTCCTGCTCTTGAACTTGCCATCTTCTTGCCTCAGCTTCCCATGTCACTGAGATTAAAGGCATATGCCAGTATGTCCAGCTTGATTCAATCTATTTTGGCTTTTGTTTGTTTTTGCTTTTGTCTATGCTTTTGGGGTCCTACCCAAGAAACCATTGTGAAGGCTAATATCACAGAATTTTCCTCATGTTTTCTTCTAGTAGTTTTATAGTTTCAAGTCCTGTTGTTGTTGTTGTTAGGTGCCTTTGGGTTGAGTCTGACTCACAGTGACTCTATGTACAATAGTATGAAACACTCCAAGACACTGTGCCAGACACATGATAGTTTTTAATGTTTAAGCCCATTACTGCAGCTGTGTCAATCCATCTAGTTGAGTGTCTTCCTTTTTTTTTTTTTCAATGACCTGCCACTCTCCCAAACATGATGTCCTTCCCCAGGGGCTGGTCCCTCCTGACAACATGTCCAAAATACAAAAGATGCAGTCTAGACATCCTTGCATCCAAGGAGTACTCTGGTTGCACTTTTTCTAGGATGGATGTTTTTTGTTGTTGTTTTGTTTTGTTTTGTTTTTTGTAGTACTGGGGGTTGAACCCAGGGCATGTTTTGCAAGTGCCATACCACTGAGCTGCACCCCAGTTCATTTTTTTTTCTCGTTTTTTGAGAAAGGTCCCGCTAAATTACACAGACTGCCCCTAGTCTCACACTTGGGATCCTCCTGCCTCTGCCTCCTGAGTCGCTGGGATTACAGGCATGCACCACCGCGCCCGGCTTGATCTGTTGGTTCTTTTGGGGGTTCATGACTTATTCAATATTCATCTCCAGCGCCATAATTGAAAACATCAATAATTCTCCTGTCTCCCTTAGTCATTGTTCAACTGTTACTACCATATAATGTAACTGAAAATACCATGGCATGAGTCAGGCGAACCTTCATCTTCAATGTGACATCTTTATTTTTCAACACTTTAAAAAGGTCTTTTTTGTGTTAATAATACATTTTGAGCTCATTTTTGCAGATAGTATGAGTCCAATTTCATCTTTTTACATGTGGATATGTAAGTCTCCTAACACAATTTATTGAAGAGACTGTCCTTTCCCCACTGCATATTCTTGGCTTAAAACCAACTGGCTATAAATATATGGATTTATTTTTGGGGTTTCTATCCTATTCTACAGACTGAGATGTCTGATTTTATGCCAGTACTGTGTTGTTTTGGTTACAATAGCTTTATTATGTATTTTGAAATCAGGGACTATGATGTCTTCAATTTTGTTCTTTATGCTCAACATTGCTTTGGCTATTCAGAGTCTCTATGACTCCACATGAATTTTAGGATTTTTTCTTTGTGTGAAAAATAACCTTGGAATTTTGATAAGGATTACAATGAATCCCAGCATTTCTTTGAGTAGTATGGACATTCTAACAATATTAATTCTTCCAATCCATTGACATGGGGTACCTTTCCATGTATGTCTTCTTCTCCAATATATTTTATCAGTGTTTTGTAGTTTTCCATATAGAATCTTCATGTCTTTTCTTTATTCAAATATTTTATTTCTTCTGATGTTACAGTAAATAAGATTGTTTTCTTAGTTTCTTTTTCAAATAGTTTGCTGTTACTACATAGAAACACAACTAATTTTTATGTTAATTTTGTATCCTTCAACTTTACTGAATTTGCTTGTGTTTTAATAGTTCTTCGGTAGACTTTTTCTATATACAACATCATGTCATCAGTATATAAACAATTTCATTCCTTCCTTTCCTACTTGGATGCTTTTAATTTCTTTTTCTTACCTAAATGTTCTGGCTAAGACTTCCAATATTATGTTGAATAGAAGTCACAAGAATAGGCATCCTTGTCTTTTTTTTCTGATCATGGAAGAAAAATTATCAATTTTTCATCACTGAGTATAACACTAACTGTGTGCTTGTCATATATAGCCTTTCCTGTGTTAACATACATTTCTCATATACCTAATTTGTTGAGAGTTTAATTATGAAAAGATGTTGAATTTTGTCAAATTATTTTTCTGCATCTATTGAAATGACCATGTAGATTTTGTTTTTCATTTTGCTAATATGGTGTATCACATTAGTTGATTTATATATGTTGAACCATCCTTGCATCCCAGAGATAAATCCCACTTGATCACAGTGAATCCAGTTTGCTAATATTTTGTTGAGGATTTTTGCATCTATGTTTATCGAGGATATTAACCCACCATTTTATCTTCTTGTAATGTCCTTGTCTAGCTTTGATACTAGCACAATGCTGCCATTACAAAATGGGCTTGGAAATATGCTCTCCTCTTCAATTTTTTGCAATAGTTTGAAACAGACAGGTATTAGTTCTTTAAATATTTTGTATAATTCATGAGTGAAGTCATCACATTCTGGGCTTTTCTTTGATGGATACTTTTTTTTACTGATTCAGTTCGATCCCCTTACTCATTAGTGATCTGTTCAGATTTTCTATTTCTTCCTGACTAAGTCTTGACAGGATGCATGTTTCGAAGAATAATCAGATTACCTTGAGTTTCCCTCCACAATCAAAATTTGATTATTAGTGATATGGATTATTTGCCCAAACCTGGGACCTTTTTTTATGTATTCTTCTCCCTCTTAATTGGGTACTTTACTTTTTAATTTTATGTTTTACTTTCATCTATTTCTTCAAATAGACCTCAGACCATCTACATTTTTCTTCCACTCTTAACTATAAAAAAATTACTTCCTAATACTTTGAAAAGGTACAATTTTCTTTTAATTGGAATTTGTAAAGAAAAACATCAAATATAAATGGACAAAAGTAAGCACTATAATATTCCATGGCAACTACTACTCCAGAGTTTTCCTTCTTCCTTACCATTTAATTTTTCCACCGATAAGGCAGAAATGGCAAGGAAATCATTTTTACTTTATCTGCCATTTTAGAACTTTACTCTCACCTCCATTAGTTTGTAATATAGAGTTGATAGATTATATTTATACTTCAGATTTGACTCAATAATCATTCATTGTGACATATTTACACAATTTTTAATAAAAATTCATACCTGAACTCCTTTTAGTGTGTGATTTAGTGTATCAATAAAGTTCTGAATTTCATCATTTTTATTTGCCAGAGTTGAAATGATCCTTTGTAATGCTTCCTAGGATTAAAAAAATATTACCTTTTAATGAAAGAAAATTATAAGTCTCATAACAACCATTCTCTAAACAAATTTTATGTAAGAGTATGTTATATAATAAGTAGGTGCAATGTAAAACCTTCTAGTGTTCAAGATTTCCAAAGGACTACAATTCTAAAAGACAGAGAGTATGTATTTGTACTATTTTAAACTCTTATTCCTACTATACAATGGATTCATTATAATACATTTCAGATTGAAAATTATCAGTATTATTTCACATCAATAATGTTATTTTAGGCCATAAGGCCATACTAATGGAATAGAGCCAAGTCTTTACATGCTGCCAAAACAAATGGAAACTTCTAATGTAGCATCAGGACATAAAGAATAAAAGCCAGGAGATACTGAAATTCAACAACATTTTATTTATTTATAAAAATAAAAAAATACATTTAAGAAATATAAAACTAGGTGATAAATTTGCATCTAGAATAACATTCATTGCAATACTTATTGGTATTATAGAACCACAGTAAATAAGGTAAGCAATTTTAATAACAAATACTCTAGACATTGATAATTCTTCCTTCCTTCCTTCCTTCCTTCATTCCTTCCTCCCTCCTCCTCCCCCTCCCCCTCCTCCTCCTCGTCCTCCTCCTCCTCCTCCTCCTTCTTCTTCTTCTTATTGTTATTATTTTGTGGTAGTTGGGGGTTGAACTCAGGCCCTCACACTACCATTGGGCTGTTCCCCCAGTCCATTTTTTTTAAATTTATTTTGAGCCAGAGTCTCACCAAGTGACACAAGGTGCCTCTGGTCTCGAACTTGCAATCATCCTGGACTGTCTCCTGAGTCAGTGGGACCACAGGCATGTGCCACTGCAGCTGGCTAACATTTCCTATTTAAATAAAACATTTGGTCACTTAATTTTCTCATACTCTAGTACAGTGGTGTTCAGCAAAACTTTCTGCTATGGCAAACATGTTCTATATATATGCTATCCAATGACATAGCCACTAGTAACATAAACCTAATGAGGTGCTGCAATGTTGTAGCACAACCGAGGAACTAAATTTATTAACTTAGTTAATTTCAGTTAATGTAGCCACATGTGACCAGTGCTGTCAATAGTGAATAGCACAAGTCGAGGTGCACTAACTTTATGGGTAGCAATAGCAAAAACCAAACTTGGTTAAAAAAAAAAACCTGTAAGTACCTACAAGCATAAATATTTTAATAAAGCCCATAAAAGTATTTGGGATAAGAGGTCTCCTCACAATATAATCAGATATTGATAAAAGGTTATACATAGCCAGGCACAGTGGCAAACACCTGACTTCAGAGATTCAGGAGGTGAAACAGGAGGATCATGAGTTTGAGGCCAGAGGCAGCCTGTGCATCTTAGTGAGACCCTGTCTCAAAATACAAAATAAAAAGAGGGCAGCAGTACACTTTATTGGTAGAGCATTTGCCTAGTATACTCAAGGCCCTTGATTCAACTCCCCACTTCAAGAAAGAAAGGTAGGAAATAATCTAAAAGAAATAAATTTTTATAAATGTTCACAAAGCATTATATTAATGAAAATTAAAAACAACTATAACAGATATTTAATTCTTACAACAATCCCTGGAGATAATGAGGTATTACCACCCCTGGGTTTGGCCTAAGGGATCTCTGATATATTCACTTATCTATACTATTTATTCCCATCCTCACGTTTGTGATATTTTAATACAATGACACAGTGAAGTTATGCTATCAAAAAAGATCAATGACACTAAGAATGAGCTGTTTATCCTATCAGTGCTATTCCCAGAACTGATGTAACAAGATCTGAATACAAAGACAATGGCAGAATGGCATGGCACAGTTAGAAGAGCCATGGTAATTATATGGTTGTTGTTAGGAGCTGTCAAATCGGATCTGACTCATAGTGAGCCTCTTAGGGTTTTCAATGGCTGATTCTTTGGGGATTGTTTTGGGAGTGGACTGCCACATCCTTCTCCCATTTCTGTGGTGCTGGGGATTGAACTCGGGTCCTCAGAAAGTGTAGAGCAGCGCTCTACCAACTGAGCTACTTCATAGAAATGTAGAAATGGAGATCAAAGGATTTAAGGGAGAAGTGTCTTCCCAGTCATCATCAAAGACAGATTCTATATGTGTTTAAGAGCAACAAAATGGAATAGTAAGAACGGTTCTGCATCATCCTCGGGCTTTTATAGTCGGCTTCAATTAATATGACTGGGTTATTTCTGGTTAATGGATTGTATCTGCCTCCTATTCTATCTCTCATAATAGCAGGTGCTACAGTTTGGATCTCAAATGTGCCTCAAATGCACATATGTTAAAGACTTGTTCTCCAGAGTGGCATTACTGGGAAGTAGTGGAAGCTTTAAGAAGTGGACCCTAGTGAGAACTCTTCAGGGAATATGGGACATGCCCTTGATGAGAACAGACAGACCCCAAGCTCTTGACCTCTATCGTTCACTTCACAGCTCTGGGGGTGAGCAGTTCTGCTCAGCTGTACACTTCCTGCCATTAATGTTGCTGTGTTGCCACAGGTCCAAAAGCAAAGAAGTCAACTAATCTGGGACTGCACTCTAAAACTATGAGCCAAAATAAATCTTTTCTCTTCATAGGGTGATCATATCAGGTATTTGTTATAGTAATAGAAAGCTGACTAACACAGTAGTTACAGCCACAGAAAATGAATATTCCATAGAAATGGATAAGAAAACAGAGATTCAACTAGTTGCCCAAAATGACATTGCTAAAAAGGTAAAGATTAGGCTCAGTCTCACTCCAAAGCCCATGTTCTTAACCACTTTGGAAAACTGCTTCTAAATCCAATCAGCCCATTAAATGGTGTACACATAAAATAAATTATATATTCCTTGAGCATTTGGTTTGCCAAGTTTCCAATAATGTAGAAAACTTGTGGAAATTCCAGATACAGACTCATAGCTTAAGCTCAAACTCTGCCCACTGATAGAAATTCCTAGTGAGTTTTAGGATAAAGAGGATAATGAACCAGAAAGAGGTAGAGGAATCTTCTGGAAGACATCTTATTTTATGAAACTGAGGAGCCAGATCCCTTGAGTTCATCCCAACCACCCAATTTCAAGCACTGGGATATATGTACGTTCAGTAAGAACTCAAAGAAATTTCACATACATACAAAAAGCGTGAAACACTGGTATATAAAAGTTGTTGTTAGGTGCCATAGAGTCAGGTCCAGACTCATAGCAACCCTCAAAGGATTTTCAGTGGCTGATTGTTTGGGGATTGTTTTGGGAGTGGAATGCTACATTCACTTCATCCTCAGGGACAAGCACATTTAAATTTTTAAACTTCTCCTGGAAGTCAACTACATCTCTATCACTAAATAATACATTAAAACCTAGAACTCCTGATTTAGGATGCTTAGGCATTTATCTATTGATTCTTGCTACAGTAGATGATGGTTTGGCTTACTGATCCCACGTGATGGTTTCTATCCTACCTCCAGGTTTTGATCATTTTATTCTATTTTTGGTTCCATCATTCATTACTGTCATAACTACAAAGGATATGCCTAAACTCTTCTATTCTGACCATCATCTTTCAGTGGTATCTATTGGTTGCCTTATAAGGACCATGTCTCATCTCTCCTCTTCTCTTTTCAATACTGAGAGGTTGAGCCTAGGGCCTTGAGCATACTTTGCAAATGCTCTACCACTGAGCTGCATCCCTAGCTCCTTTCTTAATTTTTATCTTGAGATAGGGTCTCCCTAAATTATGCAGGCTGCCTCTGGCCTCGAACTTGTGATCCTCCTGCCTCCATCTCCCAACTTCCTGGGATTATAGGCCTGCACCACCACACCCAGCTTGGATCATATCTATTTTCAAAGCCACCAAAAGCATTATAAACTACAGAAGCAACCATCCAGACCACTAATTGTATGAAATGCAAAGAAACCAATGTGACCTCGGTAGCTAAAGCAAATGAAATGTTGCCTCTATCTTAAGTTTTTATAAGCCTAGAGAAATAAAGGCAGAATCCTCAAAGTTCCCAAAGGGCAGACTGCTAAAATAGAGCCTCTAGAAGCTCTGAATCTACTTGCCCTCTAAGTTCTTACTGTTGTGGGCAGAATGAGAAAACTCAAAAGACTGTAATCAAGAATCATATTTAGTATTATAAAACAATAGAGAGGACTGAGAAATAAATTAAGAATGGGATAAGGACTTCAACCATTGTGGCTCTCGAAAGGATGGGCCCTCACTAAACCTAAGGTGGAAATGGCATGAAGATAAAAAGAATTAAGGAACAAGGAGTTCAGAAGACCTGGAAAACAAGTTACAAGTAATGAAAATATTTAAGACAAACTACCACCAATACCAAAACTTATAATAACTAAACGATAAAGATTGAGTCGGAAATTTAACCTTAGCTTGTATACACAACATGAGATTAATGTTTTCTCTAGGGTGGTAGGAGTCAGAGGAAGAGATGTACACAGAGATGGTAAATGCCTAATCTAGGAAGTTTGCTAGGAAAGGCAGCCTGGATACATATCAAATCCAGCGGTTTGTATAAAATATTTTTTAAATATGGGAGGCAACATGTGAACACAGATATAAATATATTGTATTCAGAAACAGAGTAAGAGAGAGAAAGAGAGAGAGAACTAAAAAATAATATAATGCAATGAGTTTTCTACCCCAGTGTATCACTTCAAGGCTTCAAACAGCTTCAGATTTAATCAATAGATTTTATAACCGAAAGACAAATAACTGATAAACTGAGGTGGAAGTCCATAGCCAGAAGTCTCAGCAAATGTGATATAAGCTATGTACAGGGCACCATCAAACACATGGCCATTAGATAGAGGCCTCTCCTTTGAGTGCCTATTTTAACATAATTGCCTACTTGAAACCTCTACAAGCCCTTCAAAATGTCTCACAAAATCTTCAAAAGTCACCATGTCATATTCTTCCCCATAAAATCTGGGACCATTCTCTATAGTGTTCTATTTCTGCAAATGATACTACTAGCTACAAAGCCAAAAATTTAGGCCATCATCATTTCCTCTCCTCTAATTTGTGTCCTACATGTAGCCACAAAATTTTACCAATTTACTTCCTAAATAGCTCTAGAATTACCACTACTATTTTAATACAGGTCACTAATGTATCCCAACCCATACTCTAGCAAACTTCTTAACTGGTCTCTGACATATTCTTTCTTCCTAACAATTGGTTCGCTATGCTGCAGTTAGGGTAATATGACATCATCACACTTCCTGTTTAATATTTTTCAATGGCTTCCCATTGCTCCTTGGATAAAATAAAAAATCTTTAACATAACTTGTAAGACCTGCATGACTTTCCCAGGGCCTACCTCACCTGCTTCAACTCACAACAGCCTTCCTTTTTGCTATACTTCACCTGCTGTGAGTTTCTCTAATAAACCTTCCTTCCCACCTGGGAGCCCTTACATTTTTCAATTTCTATGCCTATAACCACTGTTCCAAAACATATATGTTATGTACTGTTAAAAGGAATTCTAAAGGAGCACTTATATAATAAGTCCATTGTGACATTTATGTCACTTATTTTATTACCAAAGCCCCAGGAGTAGAGGAAGGCACCCATAATGCAAACAATGTTTATTCACGCCATGGTATTTTATGAACCTAAAAGGATGCCTACAAGGATCTCAGATTTCATATCAGATCTTAAGTCTCCCACTACCTTCCAAACATTGATGGATAAAGTGGTAAACATAGATGGATAAAGGCAATAAAAACTATTTGCAGCTTATATAGATAACTATATTTTGCAAGACTTCAGGTTATCACAATTAAAAGTTCTAGATCATACATATCTGAAGACATATTCTGACAAATGTCAATTATGCTAGAACATGGGAAAACATAGAGGATATATGTCTTCAGTGTGCACAGGCAATCTCAGCCATGGTGCTTTGGTCATGCAGTATAATGACTACGACCTCCAAAAAGCCACTTTATCAGTATTAAGCCTATTGAGTACTTGATTGTGAATTTAGACAAAAGTAATTGCTACACCAACAAGGAAAAGGGCTTTCTATGCACTGGCCAGATAAAGCTGCAACAATTCCCATGAAATGAATCAAAGTAATCTGGGATACACATGGCATGAGGGCACTCTCTTCAAAGGAACATAGCTTAAAGTTATGTTTATAACTATTAATCATGTGAAGGAAAAGCAAAATTGGTAGAATGAGAAAATGCACAATACCTAACACTTTTATATCTCAAGTGCCAAGACAGTCTTAAGCTCTTTATGTATTAACTCATTTAATCTTTTCAAGAATCCTATAAGATAAGATACTACTATTATCCCCATTTTACAATGAAGCAGTTGAAACATGGAGAGGTTAAGTAGCTTTCGCAGAGACTCAGAAATAATATATTACAGAGCCAGGATTCAAGAAGACAGTTAATAGTCTTAACCACTACACTGTACCACCTGATATGGTTAAGATTAGAGGTTCACAAAAAAAGAGATGAGAAACACTTAAAACACCAAAAAGCCTAAGATTTTACCTCAAAAGTAGGAAAAATTGGAGCTGATCAAAATAGGATGTTACACATATCACCTTATAGAGAAAAGTGTTATTTTGGCTCGCAGTTTTACAGGTTTCAGTCCATGAGTGCTTGGCCCCACTGCCTTGGGCTCATGGTAGTCCATCATCATGGTGGAAGTGAATGGCAGAGGAAGATGTTCATGACAAGGAAGCAAAAGAAAGAGAAAGGAAGGAGCTGGGGCCCTGCTATCCCCTTCAAAGGTATCTCCCCAATAACCTGAAGACCTCTCAGTAGGCCTTACCCTCTAAAGCTTCTACCACCTCTCAGTAGTGTCACAGGCTATAGACCAAAGCTTTAACACATGAGCCTTTCCAGATACAAACAATAGCACCTTTACATAGGAATATCACCTTCTGAGAATAAGATAATGATGCTCATCATTTTGAAATGGCACTGTTCTAATGGTTTTAGCCTAATACGTGGGAAGATATCAATTCAAACACTGAGTCTTAATTTTGCTGCATCCAAAAAAATAATTCTTCCAACTTGGACTACTTATCTAAAAACTATCCAGTGCAACAAGTCCCTGACACTATGATACATAAACTTTGTGTTCTTGAAACAAATGGCTAAAAACCATTAGACGCAGGTTTAATCTTACACCATGAATTAGCATCATGATTAGAGAAATGCTCCGACATGTAAGTTTCCCATCAGTGTCTACTCAGACCAGGAGATTTCTGAGTCAATTTATATATTAGTATTCAAAGCAGTTAAATATACACATCTAGAACCACTGCAAGTACCACCAATGGATAATTTATAATTTATAATTTATTATAACTTATAATTTAAGGGGGCCAAATTATTATTACAGCCAAACAAGTTATTATTTATTAAACACATTCAATGTGCCAGGCTCTGTGATATTAATAAGGAATATGATTTTAATCATCACACCAGTTCACAGTTTATGGTTGAAGAAAGGGAAGGTTTGAGAAGTTGAG
The DNA here is from genome assembly GCA_007922755.1 of Pedetes capensis. Taxonomy (NCBI): domain Eukaryota; kingdom Metazoa; phylum Chordata; class Mammalia; order Rodentia; family Pedetidae; genus Pedetes; species Pedetes capensis. The sequence goes on from VMDO01003132.1 coordinate 116,313, forward strand.
AAACTTGTTTTAGGTCATAACTATTAACTAGCAGTCACAATTCAAATCCAGGAGACTGCCTTCAGAGCCTCTGCCTTTACTGCTGCTTATTCCCTCAGCTGTTTACACTGTTGGGGACTGCATGAAAAAATCATAGGGGTCTTGCAACCAAAGCAAAGGGATCAATGAAACCAGCATGTAGCATTCCTGGACAAAGCCTCACTGCCAACAGAAACAATGCCACTCGCATCAGTCCATACCACAGACCTTTCCTTTGAATTAATTGACAAGAGTTGAGATCTAGAAAGCTCTTATGAATTGGCTGGCTGGGGTCTTTTTGCTGTCCCCAGATAGAAACTGTGGGTAGGTGAGGAGAGGTTCTTTCAGTGCTGGTCCTAGCAGTTTTGTAGCCCTTGGCTTCTGACAGTGGCAAGAAATGGTGGCAGACATTTGGAAGCAGCAATAGGTGGTACCCTCTAGCTCTCATGTAGGCCTTGTGTACTGGGCTCCTTAGTCCTATGGTGACAGGTATTATAGCTTTTATGCAGGTCTAGGAAGTTGGGATTCCACAACTCTCGACAATGGCTAGTGTTTATAGCTTGCAGGCTTAGATATCAGGATTCCCTAGCCCTTAACACTGGTTAATGTTACAGCTTCCAAGCCTAGATATCAGGCCCTAGCCCTTGACATCACCTAGTGTTACAGCGCCAGGGCTTACGATGTCTGAGACCCTTGGCCCTTAAGGCCTGGCAGCAACCTGGAACTCTTCCAGTGAGCCAGGCCTGTAGTTTCTCACCTTTGGCTCTTTACAGGCATTTATCTTTTTTCAACCCCAGCTCTCTACTCTCTCATGCCTTCTCTTTACTTCTGCTGTTCCTCACTGTTTCTGCTCTGGCTGCTCTCCAGGACTTCTCAGTGCTATTGCTGCTGTCATGGCTGCTGCCACTAGGGCAGTAGTTGCTACTGCTTTTTGCCATTGCTACCACTTCTGCCACTGTTATCACCCCTGTCAACAGCCACTGCTGTTTTCACTGCTGCTGCTCTGCTGCCCAGGAGCCCATCTCTGCCATAGCTCCCACTGCTGCCAGTGTCACTGTTGCCACTCTGCTGCTGTGGCTCCACCTCTGCCCTGGCTCCACCCTCTGCCATAGCTCCTGACACCACCACTGTCACCAATGCTTCTACTTCTTTCTTACCAACTCAGCCCACTCTACTAACAATGGAAATCTGAAGTAGGTAGAAAAGACTACTCAGGAGAAGCCTTTTAATGGACCTAATGTTGCAATACCATGGGGAGTAGCACAGGAGGGTGTCTCCCTGCCAGCTCACAAGTGAGTCAAACAGCATTTTTATACAGCCAGAAAAGGAGTGTTTACACAAATCACAGCTGACTTCCACGCAATTAAAAGACTATTTACACCAATCACTGCATGGTCCCTTTTGCACCAGTCATAACAGTCCCTCTGCTGGCCCACTAGGGGAAGTGCTCCTCCTCTAGCCTGCTACTACTGCACAGGTGGCAAATGCTGTAACCTCCACTGCCACTGCCTCCACTGCCACTCCCCTGCCACAGTCTTTGCAGACTCTTTGTGTACCTGCTTAGCCCACTCTACTTACGGTAAAAGTCACAAGTAGGCAGGGAAAAAACCATTTGGGAGAAGGCCTTTATGGCCGAGGGTCCTAACACCTGATACTCAAGAAGGGTGGAAATGGTGACAGGGAAAGACTGAGGCAAGGTGTTTGAGACAGTCACCGCGGGGGCCACACCTTTAGGAGCCAGAACTATGTTTCAACAGCAAGCAGCTGTGAATGTTGTACAGCTTCCTCAATGCCTCTGCAGAGTGTTCAAAACAGCACATGTTGGCATTAAGGTAGTCCAACTGGCTACTTGACTGATGCTCCTTTGCTCAAGGCAATCAGGAAATGGGAAGAGTACAGTAGCTGTCAACTAGGGGGTCAAATCATCCCATCCCCTAACATCTTTATTTATTTATAGGATAATAAATATCAGAAGGAATGCTTACAATAAGAACTTAACATTAACAGTGATTTTAACAGTGTTTAACAGTAATTTAAAAATGTTTAACATCTGTCCACTGCCCCAGGAGGAGAAGTGAGTCCCCATAATCTGTTTTATATCCAAACAATGAGATCTTACCAGTTGATCACAGCTATGACAACATTAGCAAGAGTATCATGCCCAGATGTGATGTAAGAAGGTGAAAAAGGAGAACTGATAAATCCAGAAATCTGATAATTCTAAAAAAGAGCTAGCTGATAGAAAGCTATGCCTTCTCTAAGAGTAAGCCAACTGTGACCACTATTTGAATGCAGACATGGCTGAGATTGAACACACAATGAATTTTGATCATCTGACTTGGAAATGGAAAAAAACCTAATGCTAGTAAAAAGACTGGTGGGAATTACACCTTTCCATCCTGAGCTCAGTTGTAAGATATTAAGCCAGAAGAAGAGGTAGTTTCCCATCTAGGCCTGAAGGAAGTATACATGTGTCTGAGGCTGAAGAAGGAGCCTTAACCCTGCAGGAACCTTTGAGCTGCCTGTCCCACTCAGTGGAGTCAAGGAGGTTTGACAGACAAAGGACCCAACTCTCACTAGTGCAATGGGGCAGGAGTTAAGCACTGTTAAATGCTGCTAAGAACATTTTTATGTTTAGCTCTCTTTAAATCTTTACTGTTAGTACCCTATAATGCTTGCTTGTTTGTTTTCTGTGAATGAGTGAAACTGCAAGGAGTAGGCTGTTCAGCCCTTTGAATGGCAGTGCACAGACTCTTCTTTTATGCTTTGCAGCCTGGAGCAGGAAACTTGTTACTAGAGCATTCCTTTCTCTGGCAACTGGCCAAACTGCCCTCATGGCAGCCTGGTCATTTTGGACACCTTACAATCACTCTCAGAACACCCCAGCTGTAAGGACCACTACAATTGAAACTACAACTCCTGCTCAGGCAGCCTTTCTCAAGTCACAATTGCTCCAGACAACCTGCACTGGCCTTGGAAGGCAGTATCCCAGGCCAAACAGGCCTCAGTAAACTTTGGATGACCCTGAAGGTATTCTCACTCAAGACAAGGGAGGGCGGGGACAGAAGGGGAGCACTTCCTCAGTTACTCAGCAAGAAGCTAGTGATTGGTGGAACTAGAAGCTATGCTGTGATTGGTGCAAATACAGCCCCTCATTTTCATGTCACACCCATGCCATGCACCCCTCCTGGCTATAGAACCAGGGTGATCAGCTCAATCTTCAAGTCCTCCAAGAGACACCACCAGAGGTCCCGCTTGGTGCTGCTATTTTAGGACCAATAACAGCCTTCTCCCAAATGTTTTTTTCCTTGCCTACTTGTGACTTTTATCATAAGTAGAGTGGGCTAAGCAGGTACACAAAGAGTCTGCAAAGACTGTGGCAGAGGAGTGGCAGTAGAGGCAGTGGCAGTGGAGGTTACAGCAGCTGCCACCCGTGCAGTAGCAGCATCAAGAGGGCAGCTGAACGATTCCAGAGAATAGCTGAGTCAGAAGTGGTGGGAACAAAGGCAGCAGAGATGTCAAGGGATAGTGGAAGCATAGAGAAGGCGGAGAGGCAAGACTGCAGACTTCAGAAGGTGGAAGATGGTAGTCAAGATATTGTAGGCCCTGGTCACTAGAAAAACTTCTGGTAGCTTCCAAGCCTTTATGGACGAGGATCCTAATACCTGATACTCAAGATCTGCAATAGTAGCCACTGTAAGGGATAAAGGTCCCAAAACCCAAGGCTAAAGAGCTCTAACACTAGATGCTGCTGACTGCTGTCAACTGTTGCTGTTGCTCCCTGCTACTGAGAGCTAAGGATTTCACTGGCCACCAACTGCCAGGCTGCTGACAGTAAGCAACTAACCTGAGCATCTGGAGCTATAAGTCTCTGGTTATTAAACCCTGGAGCCCAAAGGCTCTAGTGCTGAGGGCTTGGAGTTATAAGCCTCTGAGTCTGTCAGCCCTGTGTATTAGTCAACTTTTGCATCTCTGTGATCAAAATACGTAACAGAGACAACTTAGGAAGGAAAAGTTTACTTTGGCTCACAGTTTCAGAGGGTGGTGGAGGCGGCATGCCCAAGGAGTTGGCAGTAGGGCCTGTGACAGAGGACAGCTCTCCACATCACAGCAGACAGGAGCAGAGAACTCAACTGTGACCAAGGGCCTGGGCTAAACCTTCCAAAGCCCACCCCTAATGACCTACTTCCAGATCCCATCTTCTGAAGGTTCCACAGCCTTCCAAAATTGTGCCACCAGAAACGGGTGTGGGGAGGACCCAAGCACCAAAACAGGAGCTCTGGGAGACATTTTATATGAAAACCTTAACCCCAGCCCATAAGCCTTGGGTACACAAGGGCTCGGGACTACCAACATTAGAAGAACTACTTGCCTACTCCACAATTTCCATCCAAGCAGAGCAAAAGGACCCCAGACAGCTAACTAGTAATGGAGGTATATATTCTGTCATGAAAACTAGAGGTCCTACAGCTGATGAAGGAAAGTACACTGAGAGTGGAAATGGAAACACTCTTAGATACTGCTGACAACAGTATAAACTAGCATAACTCTTCCAAATCACAACTTGGCAATATATATATCTGAAGATTTTTTTTTAAGTATATACATAATGACTTGGTGATTCCATTTCTACAAAATTATTCTAACTAAATGATTAGGACTATAAACAGACTTGGCTACAGGAATGTTCCTTTTAGTGTTATTTACAACATTAAGGTACTGAGATTAACATAAACATACAAGGAGTATTGATTAAATAAAATCAATTAATATATCTGCACTAAAGAATTCTGAATTATTAGAAGTGTTGTAGAGCAGTATTAACATGGAAAAAGTCATGACATTATGTAAAGGCAAATTATAAAGCAGCATACAAACCATGATATAATTTTTAAGGGTTTGTATCTATAAGAAATTGGGAGACAGACCCAGCAACCCACTCCCAAAAAACAATCTGCCATTGAAAACCCTATGAACAGCAGAGAAGCACTGACAATAGTGTTTCCCCTGTTGTATGTAGGGTCGCTATGAGTCATACCGATTCAACAGCACCTACCAACAACAAACATCTATAAGAAAAGATTGGTCAGTAATACAAATATTGAATGAGGTTATCTCCAAGAAACAAGATTATGGGTAATTTTTATTTTATTTTCATTTATCTGTATCTCTCCTTTTCCTACAATAAACTTGTATTGCTTCATAATGTAACAGAAGTCCACAGACTGGTTGTGCTAGCATTTTAAAAAAATTAGTTCAAAATATAGTTAACTATCAGTCAACCAACATCAATAATTAAGGTGAGATTCTATCAGAACCTTAGGGCTTGGAAGAAGTGCTTAGGGTGAAAACATACAAAAGGCCACAGACATATCTATGTGTTTTGAAATCTTGTCCACTCTAGGTCAAAATGGAATATCTATTACTATGGCAAATATTCACTATGTGTTTGCTTCATGGATAATGCTACTTACATTCAGCCAAGCACTGCAAAGAAGCACTGTGTTAAAAATTCTTAATAAAGGTCTGCTTCACTATCTAATTTTTTAAAAACAGCCAAGTTCAATAAAAATGAAGACTTCTGTATTAGAATAAAGTGATCATGAGTGTATAAAGTGATCATGAGTGTATCAGTGTGGTATTCATTTATACTGAACACTCTTGTTCACAGCTCTACTGTAGATAGTTAAGACCCTCTCTCAGAGAAAGAGCTCAAGGGATGGGAGATAGAGATGCACATGTGCATATAGATATATAGGTATATGCACATACACACTACAGAACAAGAGCGATCCTATTTGGAGCAGCAAGAAAGACTACATTCCAGATTTTTATCTAAATCATGTTCCATAACATCTGTCAACTACTCTCACTAAGCTAGTTTCAAAAAAACCTCTTCTTTATAGGGGTTTAATCTTGTTAATATGTTAAGTTTTAATTACTTTAACTTTTAGGATTTAAAAGAAAACAACTCAGGCAAGAAGGGTAGTAATGAAAAAGTTTGGGCTGTGAAAAAAGACCTGGTTTGAATGCAGACTATCACTTGCTTTTGTTACCCCCTCCCAAAAGTCAATCTGCCATTGAAAACCCTATGAACAGCAGAGAAGCACTGGCAATAGTGTTTCCCCTGTTATACAGAGGGTCGCTATGAGTTGGATACCGACTCGACGGCACCTAACAACAACAACAACATCACTTGCTAGCTGTGTGACTCAAGTCACTTAACTTCTCTAAGCTTCATGTTCCGTATCCGTGCAATATGAATAAGAGCTGTTGTGAGAGTTTAAATCAGTCCAACACAATACTGGATGTAGAACAACACTCATATTTTGTTTCTCTTCCCTTTCTGCAGGAAACTATTTTTTTCTTCTTTTTCTTTCTTTTTCTGTTTTTTTTTCTTTTTTTTTCTTCTTTTTTGTTTGTTTTCTGGGAAGAAGTAATTTTGGAACATGAGACCACTGGGTAGTCCTTTGGATATGGTAGGGGTCTGTGACCTGCTAGGATACAATACAAATGCAAAAGACAGCAAATACCAGGACAGAAGAGTAAACTGGGATAAGGAAGCCAAATGTGGATATGCTACCTGACGTAGGTAGCTCATCATGCTTTAAAACTTCTGCTTACTTCAAACTCCACAATGTAGGTTTGTTATGTACTATGCAGTGAAACTTCACCTGTCACTACCATTTTCTACCAGATTCTAGGCAGGGAAAAAAGAATATGCAGAAAAAAGTGGGGAAAAACAAACCACTGACAATGTATGTTCTTGATGACTCCTTCCTCTATGTTCTCTTTCCCTATTCTCTCCACTTCATATTCTTTTTCTAGTAAGTACCTTTGCTAGACACAAGGGTCCCAATGAATGTGAGTAATGTGTCCAAAAAATAACTTGAACTATCAAAGTCCAAGCTCCAAGATCCTAGACAGCTGCAAATGTCTCATTTGTTTCAATGTATTCTTTGATCATGGACATTTCATCAGGTAAGGAAACCTTTGGGATTTTATCTTAAAACCACTTAAGGACATAACCAAAGTTTTGAGAATCAAACAAAGCCACCTATCCATAACACATCCCATTCACAAAAGTGCCCCAGAAACTCAATATAAACAAAATCCCTCTGTTTATTCCTAGGAGATAATCCTGGGGTTTTCTGCTTCCAAGAGTATGCCTTATATACCCAAGACAATTACGTTTTCTTCCTCTTACTCAAACAGAGCATCTGTTGCTAACAAAACACTAAAGTCCAAGTCATCTTCATCTACACAAAAGCATCTGGTCAAGCTAATACAGTTGCTGATTAGTCACTAGTAAGCTTCTGTAAAACTGTAAAGTTAAATTAGCCTTTATTGTCAGACTGCAAGAATCAGAAGTTCTTACCTTCTTTAAATTAAGATTTAACATTACTTGGGCACCACCATTTGAAATAATTTCTTACAGATATAAAAGCAGAAAACATGCTTTAAAGGTAAAGATGTCTAGACTGGATTAGAAAAGAAGAAAGTTGTTTTGAGGTTGGGTTTATGAATTTAATAATAGCTAACAGTGAAAATGAACACAATTCTCACAATAACTCTTTAAGAGAAGTACAACTGTTATTTTTTACTTTATAAATGAAGAAATGGAGACAAAGAACAAATTATCCAAGGTCTTTTACCTCATGAACAGTATGACTAGAGACCTGGCTCCAGAGACATCCTCTTAATAAAGCCCAAATCCTAATGTGTTACAAAGAGAAGTGTGTGTGTATGTGTATTTCAATAGATCTCACCCTTCACAACTTGCAGCACTTAATTTTCTTACACTGACCAAGGTATTATCCTTACTACCATTTTAATTCTAACATTCTATAACAAGAAATAGTCTCTAAAACTCATGCTGGGGGTGCATTACAGTCTTACTTAAAAAGAAAGACATATCCAGTTTAGTTCATTACTACTTGAGGCAAGTAACTGATTCTTCAGCAATTCATGAAAAAAGGAAGCTCAAACACAGAGCATTAAATGAGGTACAAACGTTAATATCAGATACTCTTTTTAATCTACAAAATGATAGGTTTTTTCCATTAGAAAGATTATTCGATACCACCAATGAAATTCGACATATTTTCTAATGTTGAAAAGTTGATTCTCAAAGCTATCCCATTAAGATACACCCATATCAATAAAAAAGAACAGCTAAATCTTTTGCTCTCACGAGGAAAACTGCACATGGTACCTTGTAGGTACACAAACACATCATCTGAAATGAGAACAAATAGGCTCAAATCTTAGGTTACAAGCATGGCATTTTGTAAGAGTCACAACCTAAAACTCTTGACTCCTCAATAAAGTGAGGAATATACATCCCCTGATTAATTAAGATGATCTGTATTAAATCAGTTTTGCATTTTACTGTGCATGGAGTATTTCAGTATTAATTATTCATAAGTTGTAAAAATTGTTTTCCTAATATTTTACAAAATTTTAAAATAACACTATAAAATATATCTTACTTCCACTGACTAGACGAGGAAACAGATTGATCACTGTTAGATGACTTGCTCCTTATCACAGAGCTAGCAAATAATATTTTGGAACTGAACTTGGAAGACTCCCAAGACCATTGCTTTTCCATCTGATTACTGTTGATGTCCATTCAAATATCCTATGCCATTTATCTAGTAAGCTGTGAGATGTTTTTGCAAATTTAGGCAGAGACAATGTTTTAAAATTATACATATTCAAAATACACAAAATATAACTTCAAAAAATCTTACTAATACTCTTGAAAATAATAATTGAATATACCCAGCTAAATTCCAAGGCAAACACATAAAAAGAAATCATGGGCATTTCTTCTTCTTTTTCTTTTTTTTTAATTAGAAATTTTTAATGTACATCATAATGTGATTCATTTTGACATGCTTTTCATTGTGACAATTTTCAGACATGCAATTTGATAAACATTATTCATATAGGTTACCCCTATATGTTTCTGTTAAAAACTCTAATAGTCAATGCTTAACTCTTCACAGTATTCTCTCACGCTTCCCCCACAAGTCCTCCTAAAGAAGGTAACTCCAGGCAAAAATTACAGAAAGTTGTTTTAATAAGACTTTCCAGTGCTTTCTAATAATAGAAAAGAATGCCCTCTTAGATATGCCCTTGTTTTTCCCTGCTGCATTATTAATAACACTTGCTTTTCTTTCCTATACTGTACTATATTTCAATTACGCTATAATCTAACAAAGAGGACAGGAAGGTTTATTTCCATATGGGGATTAGGACTGAATACTTAAAACTCACTGTAATTGTATTTAACACATTGGCTATGTTCTGTTAAGTATTTTTACTTAATCGAAAAGGCTATTCTGTATACCCTTTCTCAGCTTGTTCCCAAAGTATAAAACATTCCACAAGAACAGTAGGTAACCGTGACCAGCAACACTAACTGGTCAAAGAGGGTGGGGCGGCTTCCCTGACAATCGTTAAGTCTTTTCCCTCTATTCGACAAACACTAAGATCTGCTTCTAAACAAAACTCGGGAGAGGGAGGGAGCAGTGGTACAAAGGAGACTCGGTCCCTGACCTAAAGAGCATGGCCAAGAGGGGAGACTTAATCGAAGAAAGAGCACCAACTTCGGTGTCGGCAGGGAGACCCCCAAACAAGGCTGTGCCTCGGCTCCCACCTCTGCCAAGGCGGGTTACACCCTCAATAGCACGCTGGCAGGCGGTGGGAATAAAAGGGGGCCTACAATCTTGCAAAAAGTGGCTGATTCAAAAATGGGGGCGACTCCCTATTTCTCCTCTGGAGTCCAGGCCCAGAACAAAGTGCAGGGCAGAGGCCAGCCCGGGTCACTGGGTGCGGCTACCGCACCCTCGCAGGCGCCGCACTGCTCAGGTCCAGGACCGGGGCCCGGAGGCCTCGCCCTCCGCCACCTGAGCCCCGCGCGCCTGACACCCACCGCCCACCCCGCCCGGGCGCCCCGCCCACCCATCGCCCGCCTGCCGGGCCGCGGTAGCCCCGCGCTCTGCTACCTCGCTTACTTTCTGGGAGTCCATGGCGAGGGGCTAAGCCCGCCGGCTCGAACCTGCCCCAGGAACTGAATGACTAGGCGGAGGAGGTCGGACGCCTCAGGACCGCTACCCGCCGCCGCCGCTGCCTCTCACGGCCCGCACCGGCGCCGCCCGGCCCCGCCCGTCAGCTCCCAGCCGCCGCGCGCGCCGTTGCAGAGCCGCGGTTGCCAGGGTGAAAGGGCGGCGGGCAGAAGGGAGGGGCGAGGAGGGTGCTGCGCCTGCGCCTGCGCACTGCTGCCACAGCCGGGCGGAGTGTCTGGGGCCTGGGAACCCGCTACGGATCGGAGGACGAGGGCCCGTTCGGCCCGGTGGGTCCTTCTGCAGCCTCGCCTCCTCTCCCCCATCCTTTTTCCTCAGCGATGGCCATCGCTGCACGCCTTGGAATGGGCCACCGGGCACCCAGCTGCTCTCTTGTGGGGAGGTTCCGGACAGGGACGTTCTGGCCCTGGAACCAGATGGGCCTACTCCGCGTCTAGCATGCCCCTGGTGCATTGTCTACACCCTACCCTAGGGAAGACAGCCTGGCTAGATAGACCAGGTCTGGCTGTCCAGTGACGGAAGGGGCTGGGCTGGGATGCAGCAGAAACATTAAAAAGGCCTTGAAGTGGAAACGTGGGAGAGGGTCTCCGGGAAAAGAGGGGGTGAGGTGTTTGTGCCATAAAAGTGGGTATGAAACTAATGTGGTTTGGGGGACCTGGTAGACTTTACCCTGAGAGCCCCCACCCACCCCCCGTCGGTCCCAGCGCCTTGATACCTAAGGGTTCTTGAGCCAGTCATTCTCTCTGAGCCTGTTTCATCTTCTATAAGAGAAATAATGCGGATTTTGCAAAGGATTGTGAGGATTAAATATTTGAAGTGCCCAGTACACAGTTAGTGCTGAATAAATGACAGCTGTTATTGGTGAGGAGTTAGAACCTGCCCAGTCCGACCTGAAGGACAGTGCAGTCCTTGGGAAGAAGTTGGGCGTGGTGGCACCCAATTTGTAATCCCAGCGCCTCGGGAGGTGGAGACAGGAGAATCACAAATTCCCGGCTAGAGGCAGCCTGCCTAATTTAGTGAGATTGGGGATGGAGGTGCAGCCCAATAGTAGAACACTTGCAAAGTATGTGTAATGCCCTGGATTCAACCCTGCACGTACCACAAAAAAAAAAAAAAAAAAGGCTTGGGAAGTCGGTAGGCCTTCCTCGGGGATACGAGGCCCCCTATCCTTGGTCAGAAACTGGAGAAGCTCAAAAATTCAACTGAGTTATTACACTTATGATGAATGAAAAAAGGGAAGTATTGAGTACTTATTATGCACCAGTTCTACAACCTAATAATTCAGCACTGACAAGGCCTTGCTCTCCTAGAGTTTACAATCTAGTGGGGGAGACTGACTGAAGAAATTAATTCTGAGGTGGTTAAGTTTCAAAAAGAACACCTACAGCTAGACAGGGTAATGCATGCCTATAATCCCAGTGATTTGGGAGGGGGGAGGCAGGAGGATTATGAGTTTGAGGCCAAAGGCAGCATGTGCAATTTAACAAGACCCTGACTCAAAATAAAAAGTAAAAAATTGGTTAGGGGTGCAGCCCAGTGGTAGAGCACTTGCAAAGTATGTGCAAACCCCCAAGTACCACAAAGAAAAAGAAAAAGAAAAATTACATGGAATAAATGGACTCAAATCATTGTTAGGGTTGTTTCCCATAAGGAGGTTGGGAAAGGTAAGTCTCAGGATGAGAAGTGTCTCTTAGTGAAAAGATGCATCATAAAAGGATCTGAAGAAAATCATTCTAGACAGAAGCAACAGTGAATACAAAGGCCCCGAAGAGGCATGAACCCTATATTTGAGAAACAGTGTTTATCTTACAATGCTATAATTATGTCTATACACAAGTCTTCCCACCTATACTGACTTCTTTTTGGGGGGTAGGGGAGAACTTGAGGATTGACTCAGGGCCTCACACATACTTTGCAAGTGCTCTACCACTAGGCAACACCCTTATCCCCTTTTTCTTTTTAATTTTGAGACAAGGTCTCAGTAAGTTGCAGAGGCTGCCTCTAGCCTCAAACTGGCAATCCTCCTGCCTCAGCCTCCTGAGTCGTTGGGATTATCGAGCCCATCATGCACCACTGAGCCCATCCAGGGCCACAGTTTCTTTTCCTTATATCTGTATCTATAGCACAGCACCTGCCATGAAATCCTTAAATAAATCCTTTTCAGTTGAATGGAGATGGGCACAAAATGTGATAAAGGTCACAAGAGGGAAAACAAGTATGATTTGGTCTAGGTGGGCTGCACTTGAAAGCCTGGGTCCAGGCTAGAGCCTATGCACAATGTTGCTCCTGCTAGCTAAAAGGAGGAATAGCACGCAGTCCTACAGAGAGATGCCCCTTCTCTTTGTACCAAGGGAAGGAAACCTCTTATCAAAGCCTCCCAATTCCATGAGGAGCCATGAGTCCAGCTGGCAGCCCAGTCACAAACACACTGCTGTGGCTCCAAACGCTGATCTGCCCATTGTGCACTGAAGCTGAGTCAGTTCCCCATCGGGGAGAAATACAGCCTGGGGAGTGAAAAACATCAGAGGTCAAACCACCAGGCTGTGTGGTTCCCAACCTTGTTCTTGCTTGTCATGGTGGACCCATCACGAAGGGAAGGAAAGAGCATTTGGTCTTGTCCATCCTTCTCTTACTGTAAGGGCTTCACCTCACTCCTATCAGAGGGCAACTCCTGGGCACTTTATGACTGACAGGCACCACCACAGGAGGCAAAAAGAGGCTTGTGGAGACTGTGAGTCACCGCTGAAATGTGATCCCCAGACTTTCAGAGCACTGCACCCCAGGAGCTCTCTCCTGGCTCCTTGCCTCCAGTTCCTCTAGTTCTTTCCCTGAAGCCCAGCCAGGAGCCCGCAGATTTTGACGCAACTCTACCCCATTTGACTTCTGCCCTTGCCAGATATCTCCCTGGCTCATTGGCCAGTGCGGCTCCCCTACCCAGGTCATTCTGGGCCTTTTGCTTCTCCTCATTTTCATCCAAGAGCAGCTAGTTCCTTCTTGCTGTGACTTGTGTCTTCCCTAGTCCATATAGGTTCTGTCACTGCAGTCACTCACCAAGCTGGGCACTGAGTCTGCACCCCAGCTCATTCCCAGTGCCTGTGGCCTATAGTCAAATCCTTTACCTTTCCTGTATTTACCTTTCCAGCCAAGTCAGGTTAGATATTGTCAAAAGTAGCTTTATCAATAAAATAAAGCAGTTGTTTTTAAACTTGACCCCTGGACCAGCTGCATCAGCATCACCTGCTAACTTGTTAGAAAGGCAAATTCTCAGGCCTCATCCCCAGACCTAATGAATCAGAAACTCTGGGTATTGAGCACAGTAATCTGTTTTAACCAGTCCTCCAGATGATTCTGATACACACTAATGCTTGTGACACATTGAACCAAGAGAAAGCAAATTGCTAAAAAACAAAAGACCAACAAAACAAACAAACAAGGATAGACTCATGGTTGACACTGCTAATTCTGGCAAAAATGTCCATTCCAGAACTAGGCTCCCTGTCCTCTATGAGGAGCACCTGCAGCCCTGGGCTGCCTCATGAGTTTGGGGATTCTCCCATCTCATGGGAGAGAAATTTCCTTTCATTCAGTCCTCAACTACCTTCACCTTTCAATGTCAGTCTAGGTCTATGAGCATGAAGTCAGCTATCTCCATTTAAATCCTGACACTGCTGCTTACCAGATATATGGCCATGAGTCAGTCACTTACCCTCACTAAGTCTCAATTTCCTCATGTATATCATGTTGTTGTTGTTAGGTACTGTCGAGTCGGTATCCGACTCCCACCCTCATAGGGTTTTCAATGGCTGACTATTTTGGGATTGTCTTGGGAGTGGATTGCCAGGCCCTTCTCCCATTTTTGTGGTGCTGGGAATTGAATTCTGGACCTCAGAGACTGCAGTGCAGCGCTCTACCAACTGAGCTAAATCCCAGCCCCATGTATAGCATAGCGATCATAATTCCCTTTAAGATTGTTATGAGGATTAAAGGAGACTTATGTATGTAAAATGCCTGACTTAGTAGGAATTTAACAAATGGTAGCTGTTCCTATTATTACTCGCTACATATTACGTCCTTCACTGCCACCCTTGCATGGCTCTTTGTCCCTTTGAGTCTTAGGGGCCTTAAAGACTTGTTCTCACCCCAGTTCCTCTTTTCACACTTGACTTCCTCAAGCCCATTACTAGCCAGTTGCTAGCCTTTGTTGAAACCCAAAATCTTTGCCATTGCTACTTGATAATATCCGGTCTACATCTTAGAATACACCACCTAGCCTGGAAAGACAAGCCTCTCTAAGCCTCTGTTTCTTCAGCTGTGAAATAGAGGTCATATCCCTAGCATCTACAGGGATGTTGAGTGGATTAAATGAGATAATTCATGTTAGGTATTTAGCACAGTGTCTGGCATGTATTAAGCATCCCCAAAATATTTATCATCTCTTTCTAACCATAGAAACTTAATCCTGTGTTTCCTGCCCCCTCTGACTAAAAGCAAGACCCACCCCAAACCTCTGGAATGCCTTGGAAGACCTAGGGACTCTTTAGGGACAGAGTGTCCTAGCAGGGAAAGGATGGTCTTATCTGAAGTGGGTTAGCATCCTATGGGGTGGTCTAGCTCCACACTTGGAGAGCTCTGAACCACATGGGAAGCAGTCAGTGGACATAAACTGGTAAAGGGCCAGAAAACCATCTGGGAAGAGACACAAGTCAAGCACCTCTGCATGTTTAGTCTGAAAGGAAAAACTCAGAGAAGATACAATTGTGCCCATTTCAAATCTCCCTGCAGGGGGGAGGGGGTTGTGCAGAAGAGAGATGATTTGTTCTCTAGTATCCTGAGGTAGAATTTAACCAAATTGGTGAAACCTACAGGAAGACAGATTTCTACTCAGTAAAATGTCTAACTTTCTCACAGAGCGACACAGAGCTGGACTAGCCCATATAGTAGTGAGATTCCCATCAGTGCAGGTATCCAATCAGAGGCTAAGCATTTGCTTGGCAGAGCTGTCATGGGGGGGATTCAGGCCTGGAAGGGTGCTGGTGGAGATAACTTTTAACATTTTTCTGGCCAGATGCCTCGTGCACACTTGTAATCCCAGCAACTCAGGACGTTGAGGCAGGAGGATCACAAATTTAAGGCCAGAAGCAGCCTGTACAATTTAGCAACACTGTCTCAAAAAAACAATAAAAAAGGGGCTGGGACTGCAGCTCAGTGGTAGAGCACTAGCCTAGTATATTCAAGGCCATAGGTTCAACCCCTACTAATTATTTCCTTAACTTCATGCCAATAACTATTCATTCCCTTTCTGACTTGACTTTGTAATTGTACTCACCTTTGGAAGGCTGTCTGAATTTCTTCTCCCCGCCCCTATATGGCCTGCAGCTGTAGCCCTATGGCATCTGATCCTGTCACAAAGCTAAGCGGGGTTGAGACTTATTAGTACTTGGATGGGAGACTTCCTGGGAACACCAAGTGCTGTAGGCTTGGGAGACGGACCCAGCAACCCACTCCCAAAAATCAATCCACCATTGAAAACCCTATGAACGCAGAGAAACACTGACAGTAGTGTTTTGCCTGTCGTACTCAGGGTCTCTCTGAGTCCGATACTGACTCGATGGCACCTAACAACAACAACAACAAGAACCCCCCATATAGTTCATCGCAAGATGCCCTGCTGTTTCCTGGTGGAGAGAGGACCATTTAAATACCTTCAGCCATTATGATGTTACTGTGTCACAAAACCTTCTCCATGTGTAATGCCCTGATTTTTGCTAAGCACTGCAGAACTGAGATGGATAAAGTCTGGAAGGCACAAGTATTTCCAACATACCTTGTCTTGGCCCTGAACGTGTTTCTGGACTCATTGTGTTAAGGGAAGGACCATGAACAAAGTGAATTTATCTGCCTGTTGATCTCTTCATGAAAGGAAATCACCCCGGGAAGCTGGCCCGCATCCAGGTCCCTCTCACACAGAGGAACAGGCTCACCATTCCCAGTAAGAACATTGCTCAGCTGCCCATCTCCCTCCATAGACTCTGGAAATGCTAAGGGCCAGGTTGAGTTTAGGGAGATAAAGGGCCATGGTGTGTAACTAGCTGCCCTCATTGGTTAAGCACTCAGACTCTGGTGCCAAACTGTCTGGAACCAAATCCCAAGTTTATTACTTAGCCTTTGTGTAGCATTGGGTAATTTCTTACCCTCTTTGTACCTCAAATTTCCCATGAGTGTATTAACAGTATCCACTTGATGGAGTTGTAATGAAGGTAAATGACTTAATGAAAATAATGTACTTAGAATAATGCCTGACATACAGAAAATCCATAAGATCTGCTTGCTATCTGTTGCTATTTGCTAAAATAAACTATTCTCCTATTATGTTGTTGTTGTTAGGTGCCCTAGAGTTGGTGTCTGACTCATAGCAACCCTACATACAACAGAGGAAACACTATTGTCAGTGCTTCTCTGCTGTTCATAGGGTTTTCCATGG
The DNA here is from genome assembly GCA_007922755.1 of Pedetes capensis. Lineage (NCBI taxonomy): Eukaryota > Metazoa > Chordata > Mammalia > Rodentia > Pedetidae > Pedetes > Pedetes capensis. Next base: position 132,906 of record VMDO01003132.1, read on the forward strand.
TGGATTGATTTGTGGGGGAGTGGGTTGCCGGGTCTGTCTCCCAAGCCTACAGCACTTGGTGTTCCCAGGCGGTCTCCCATCCAAATACTAATCAGGTCCAACTCACCCTGCTTATCTTCCAAGATCTGATGGGATCACACACCACAGTGGTACAGCTATAGGCCTACAATGTATACATGTACCAAAATGCTACCTTATACTCCATAAATATATGCAACTAATGCATATATTTATGCATTATAAATGCATAAATATGCATTATGCATATATATGCATAAATATATGCAATATATTACTTGTCAATGAAAAATAAAATAAAATTTTAAAAATCTTGTGATGTTTTCCCATAAATGTACCCTCATGATGGGATCAGATGCCACAGGGCTACGGCTGCAGGCATTCTCCTATTATAGCATTGGGAAATAATAGTGTCTGTGAGTCCCTTGATACTGCAGTGCTATCACTAACAGATTAAGATAGTACACTGTCAGCACTTCCTGAGAAAATAAGCCTCTTGAACTCCCTCCCTCATTTTGAAAAAAGTCAATCTGTACTTTTTGATGACAAAGCAGTTGGAGAGGGAAAAGTGAGAGGACAAGCTGGAAGGGTTGGACATAAGACAAGGCTATAGTATTCTTTTATTAGATGTAATACATTTCTTTCCATCTTTCAGGCTATATGCTGACCTAACAGCAGACAGGAAGGGATGACAGAATCCTTTCCAAGCAAAGGAAACAGATTGAGCAGAGACAGGAAACAATAAGAACAATTCCAAAGAATGCAGTTGGAGATGAAACAAATGGAATAGAGAAAACTTCAATTCCCAAACAGTAGGGAAGTCATAGGAAAACCATAGAACATGTAGGTGGTAGAATATTCCACAGCTATGAAAAATTATCTTTATAGGGCTAGGGATGTAGTTCAGTGGTAGAGCACTTGCCTAGCATGTGCAAAGTCCCGCGCTTGATCTCCAGCACCAAAAAGACAAAAATAATTGAAAAATTATCTTTATGAAAAATACATGGCAAGGTGGGAGAAAGTTTATGGTGTTACAATTTAAAAATAGCTAGAATTTTTTTCCAGATACAATATGATGACATCCAGCCCAGTGTCTACCACTGTGAGAAATAAGTTCCTGTTGTCTAATAAGCTACACAGTCCATGGTATTTTGCTATAGCAGGCTGAATAGACTAAGACCAATATCTACAAGTATTATATATTTATTTGTCTACTTTCAGAAAAGTGAATCAAAGACAAGTAAATTGCTCTGAACTATAAACTCAAATTTGTCATGATTTCCTTATGGTTAAAAAAAAAAGGAAGAAAAAAAGGGAGAAGGGGGTAAGGTAGAAAGGGCAGACTGGCATAGTCTTTGAATTCCAGGCAAAGGTGTTGGGATTTGAGCACATTGTATGTGGGAAGCCACTTACATGTTTATGAACAAAGAGTTATTTTAAGATATAATTTGTCAGGAGGAATAGGAAGGACATAAGTGGGAGGAGTCTGGGGTGAGGAGTTGACTGGGGACCCATAAGACCCAGACCTCTTTCAACTTCCCTGTCCTTCCTTTCCCTAGATAGATCCCTATATTTCCCCTGCACCCCGGACTCCACCACCATCACTGCCACCATCATCATCACCATTAGAATACAGTGATCTAGGTATTATCAATATTTAGGCAATTTTTCAGTCAAATGGAAAAGATAATAAATTAGTCTAAATAAAAACTGTCAACTTTCTTCCAAAGTCATTTAAATTAGGGGTCACAATCTTTTTCTGGGCTGGGATTTAGCTCAGTTGGTAGAGTGCTGCACTGCAGTCTCCGAGGTCCCGAGTTCAATTCCCAGCACAACAAAAGTGGGAGAAGGGCCTGGCAATCCACTCCCAAGGCAATCCCAAAACAGTCAGCCATTGAAAACCCTATGAGGGTCGCTATGAATGGGATACCGACTCAACAGCACCTAACAACAATAACAACAATCTTTTTCTACAGAAGCCACATAGTCAATACTTTAGGCTTTGAGTGCCACATGGTCTCTGCTACAATTATGCAACTCTGCCATTATAGAAAGAAAGCAACCATAGACAATATATAAAGGATTAGGTGTGGTCATATTCCCATAAAACTTTATTTACAAAAAGACTGGGCACCAGATTTGACTCATGGGCCATAAAAGAACATTAAGTGTTATTTTGCTTAGAAAGTAATTCTGCGATTCTCCTGCACCTTTAAATTCTCCCTGACCCTCTGAGACACTTCTCACGCACAGACACCACGATCCCCACTCCTATTCATGAGAGGAAGTGATATCTGTGATGTTATTGTATGGCACTTATCTCTGGAGCAATGAAGAACAAGTCACAGTGTGATAGTGGAGGGGCTTTGGAGTTACACCTAGATTTGAATCCTAATCCTGTCAACTGTATAATCTTACCCACAGCACACAACCTCTCATTGCCTCTGTTTCCTCATTGACAACATGGCAATGATAGGGACAAACTCACAGGGCTGTTGTAAGGATTAAATGAGTGTAAAGCACACATTCTAGTGCTTGACATGGAACAGGCCCTCAACAAATAGTAGTTATTAACTCACATAAGCTCTATAAATAGCAAAGTCAAAGAGGACAGACCCAGGCTGAATGAAGAGAATTCCCCTGTGGACCCAGACTTCAGTTTAGTATTGGCACAGGATGAGAAGCAAGGGGAAGGGATGTCTCTTAAACATTCACAAAGCTAAAAGAGAAAGCAACACGAAGTTTGACGACACTATGGAAAGACAGATTACTATCAAATGCTTCTGATTAATCATTTATTAGACAGTTGCACTGCAGCAAATCCAGTTGGCTATTGGTGGTTAAGGAACCTTGTCGCAGGCTCCCGTTGAAGTAATAAGATCCTGTTCTTCCACCCAGACTCTTAACAGCTGGTGAGTGGGAGAACTTCATGTAAACAGCCTCCTCTGAGTCCATTCTTCCGGGGTCATGAGACCAGTTACCTTTTCT
>VMDO01003132.1:136011-150395 GCA_007922755.1 Pedetes capensis
GGAGAGAGAGAGAGAGAGAGAGAGAGAGAGAGAGATAAAAAGGATATCTGAGAGAGCCTGGGTTCAAATCATGATTCTACCTCCTTATCAGCTGTGATCTATTTAACTTCTGTTTACACATTTCCCTAAGTATAAAATGAAGATAATCATGGTACATTCTGTTAAGGTTGTGAGCATTAAATGCATAAATAAATACAAAGTGCTTAGAAAAGTGCCTGACATGGTAAGGAATGCTACATTCATGTTTGCCATTATTGTCAGTAGTATTATTCTTTGACAAAGAGGTCTTTAGAATAGCTGAACTAAGAAACTCTTGAGTCAAACTCAAAGCTAATCTGAAAAATCTGATTCTATGGTACTCTCAAAGACTCAAACCTAAAATTCAAGTGAAACTTTGGATTTTTCACTCCTGTAATTTGGTTAGCAGTGGGATAAGTCTAACCAGAATAATGGGTGTTCCTATAATTCGACTCAATTCTTTGAAAAGTGACTGAGTAAATGGACTGAATATAAAATGGCACTGCAATTCCATAAAAGGTATGGAATTATTTTTAGGAAATATACACTGAAGTGATTTGGACTAATGGGCCATGATATACGCACATTATTCTCAAAGGATTCAAAAGTAGTATATTATCTATTTATCCATCTCTCTATCTATCTGTCTATTTATCTATGGGGATAGAGAGAGGCAGAGACACACAGAGACAATGCAGATGGGATAAAATTAAATGTTTAACAATACATGTAACAACATGTAATATGGTGTCCTATGTACAATTCTTACAGTTTTTCTGTAAATTTTAAATCATTTCTCAATAAGTTTTTAGGGTGAGAATATGGCTCAGTGGTAGTGTGCCTGCATAGCATGGGCAAGCTCTTGGGTTCAATCCACAGCACTGAAAAAAAAAAAGTTTTGAAAAACCCATTAGGATGGGTCAATAGAAGAGAAGTATAGGCTCAGCTTGACTATCAAGCAAGCATGGACAAGTGTAGCTGACAAAATAGTCTTGACCACACGATGCCAGGAGAGCTTGCACTTGGAACAAGGAGATATGAAATAGTTCTTTGATTAAACTATCTAATGGGATTAGGCTAAATTCTCCTGATATCATCTGTCTCCACAGTAGTCTCTCCTTGTTCCCAGGTACCTAGAACAGGTTGTATGCAGAACCAAAAGGCACCACAAAAATGGAAGAAGGAGCTGACAGCCCACTCCTGAAAATAATCCCCAATCAGCCATTGAAAATCCTATGAATAGCAGAGCAGCACTGACATAGTGCCAGGTCTGCCACAGTTTTGGGGAGTGCTTCATTCTGTTGTATATAGGGTTGCTATGAGTCAGACCTGACTTGATGGCACCTAACAACAACCATAGCAGCAGGACTAGAATAATATTGCTTGGAACTTTTGCCGTTTTAGGGTTTTTAGTCTTGAGGTTTTTGTTTCACAGTCCAGTTATTACCTCTTTCCTGATCCTCCTACCTCAGATTGTGTCCCAACTTCAATCCATTTGGCAAATGACAGAATAAATCCCTAAAGCAATGCTGTAACTGCATTAGTTCCTTGCTCAAGGAACTACAAATGGTTTTCTATTTCTACAACACCTTGTCATGGTTTGAACATAAATTGTTCCCAAAGGCCATGTGCTTTAATGTTGAGTCCCCAGCTGGTGGCGCTGTCCTGGGAGGTTGTGAAACTTTGGGAGGTATGTCTAGCTTGGCGGAAGTAGTACCTTAGGGGTGGGTCTTTGGAGATTTTTACACTGGACTGACACAGCCCACGTTGCTCTCTGTTCCTGATGCACCATGCCATGAGGTTGTCTAACAGAGTCCCTACTGCCACTGTCACCATGCCTGCCCTGCCACCATTCTGGATTGATTCTCTGTGAGCTCCCAATAAACCTTTTCCCATCAGTTTGTTTGGTGGATCTTTCTGCCACAGACATGACAACTGACTAATATATATTTCATCTAAACTTTGCTATTTTATCAGTTCCATGTTTTATGACATTATATATTTTGTCTTGCAGTTTCAACTTTCACGGTTTTTGTCCCTACCACTCGAAATAACAGGTTCAATAGTTAAACTGACGTCTGATACTGGTTGATGCTTAGTTATGGTCATGTAGCAGGCACACTAGGTTTTTGCTAAAGTTGTGATTTTTCTGAGATTGAGATAAAAGTTCTTTACTCCTATTTTTAATTTAAATAAACTTTTATTTAGAATAGTTTTAAGTTTACAGAAAAATTACAAAGACAACACAGAGAGCTCCCATCTACCCCACACCTATTCTCCTACTGTTAACATCTTACATCACTGTGGTACATTTGTCACAACTAACAAACCAACATTGGCAGATATCTCTTAATTGAACTCTATACTTTATTCAAATTTATTAATTTCCCCTAATGTCTACTTCTGTTACAGGATCCCATCCAAGAAGCTATATTACATGCAGCTTTCCTATTTTTAAATATAAAAGTATTTAAAAAGCCAAATACTTTTACAGTGTGTGATCTCATTGAATAAGATTTCAAATAAGCTGAGCACAATGGGGCATGCCTTTACTGCAGGAACATGCCCAGTACTGAAAAAAAGAAAAGAAAAGAAAAAGATTTCATATGACTCTGATACTATATTTTTCCCATTATACTTGAAAATGAAAAATTTCATGATATAATCTAGCTTATCCCAAAGAATGAATTCTTCTTAGTTCTTAGGTGCCGTCGAGTGGGTATCCGACTCATAGCGACCCTCATAGGGTTTTCAATGGCTGAGTGCTTCGGGATTGCCTTGGGAGTGGATTGCCTGGCCCTTCTCCCATTTTTGTGGTGCTGGGAATTGAACTCAGGACCTCAGAGACTGCAGCCGAGTGCTCTACCAACTGAGCTAAATCCCAGCCCAAAGAATGAATAGAAACACTTATTTTGAGGTTTCTTGAACTGTCAGACCCCCCACACATCTATCAGTTTGCCATACTGTGGGGGCTTGTGTGTTGCTATGAGACAGAAAGCTATGCTGCCAATATTTTAGATAACAGCAGGGTGACCCATGGTGGACAGGTTTCAGCTGAGCTTCCTGATTAAGACAAACTAGGGAGTAGGAACTGGCAGTGCACTCCTGAAACAACTAGCCATTGAAAACTCTACGAACAGCAGAGAAACACTGGCAAATATACTGCTGGAAAATGAACCCCCCAGGATGGAAGGCACTAAAAAGATGACTGGGGAAGAGCTAACTCCTCAAAGTAGAGTCTACCTTAATGATGGAAATGGAGTAAAGCCCAGGGACCTCCATTTGCTGATGTGGCATGAGTCAAAATGAGAAGAAACAACTGTAAACATTCAATAATAATTCATACATGGACTGTATGTAGTATGAATCTAGGAAAATTAGAACTCATTAAAAAATGGAGCACATCAACATTGACATTCTAGGCATCAGTAAGCTAAAATTATCTGGCATGGGCCATTTTGAGTCAGAGAATCATATGGTCTACTATGCTTGGAATGACAATTAAAGAGAAATGGGGTTGCATTTATCATTAAAAAAAGACATCTGTCCTGAAGTATAATGCTGTCAGTGATAGAATAATATCCATACACCTACAAGGAAGGCCAGTTAATATGACTATTATTCAACTTTACACACTGACCACTAAGGCCACAAATGAAGATAGGGAAGACTTCTACCAGCTTCTACAATCTGAAATAGATCAAATATACAATCAGGATATACTGATAATTACTGGTGACTGGAATACAAAAGTTGGAAACAAAGAAGAAGAGGCTCAGTAGTCATAAATATGGCCTTGGTGACAGAAATGATGCTGGAGGTCACATGATAGAATTTTGTCAAACCAATGACTTCTTCATATCAAATTTCACCAAAATGAACAGCGACTATACACATGGAATTCACCAGATGGAATATACAGGAACCAAATCAACTACATTTGTGGAAAGAGATGATGGAAAAGCTCAGTATCAAATGTCAGAATAAGACCAGGTACTGATTGTGGATCAGATCATCAATTGCTCATATGCAAGTTTAAACTGAAACTGAAGAAAATTAGAACAAGTGTATGAGAGCTAAGATATGACCTTGAATGTATCACATCTGAGTACAGAGACCACCTCTTCATTTTCTATGCTGAGCAAATAATCCTAGAAGCTGGACTTTATGAAGAAGAATGCTGCAACAGGATTGGAGGAAGACTCATTAAGAGCCTGTGTTATGCAGTTGACACAACTCTGCTTGCTGAAAGTGAAGATTTGAAACATTTACTGATGAAGATCAAAGAATACAGCCTTCATTATGGATTGAGACTCAACACCAACAAAAATCCTTACAACTGGGTCAGTATGCAACTTCTTGATAAATGGAAAAAAGATGAGGTTGTCCACAATTTTGTTTTACTTGGTTTTATAATCAACACCCATGGAAGCAGCAGTCAAGAAATCAAAAGATACATTGCTTTGGGAAAAGCTATGGCCAAAGATATCTTTAAAGTATTGAATAGTAAAGATGTCACATTGAAGATGAAGGTGAGCCTGACTCATGCCATGGTATTTTCAGTCACCACATGTGGTTGTGAAACCTGGACATTGAACAAGGGAGACAGAAGAAGAATTGATGCTTTTGAATTATGGTGCTAGAGATGAATATTAAATATACTAGGACTGCCAAAAGAATCAATAGATCTGTCCTAGAAGAAGTACAACCAGAGTGCTCCTTGAAAGCAAGAATGGATAGATTGCATCTTATGTACTTTGGACATGTAGTCAGGAGGGACCAATCCCTGGAGAAGGACATCATGTTTGGGAGAGTGGCAGGTCAACAAAAAAAGGAAAACCCTCCACTAGATGGATTGACACTGTGCCTGCAACAATGGGCTTAAACATAAATGAGATCATATGCCTGGCACAGAATCAGGAAGTATTTCGTTCTGCTGTACATAGGGTCCCTATGGGTTGGGCCCAACTCAATGGCACCTAACCACAACAACAATGAACCATCAAACTGAAACCCAGAACAGTCTTTTTAAGACTCAAAGTCCAAATATCCATCCAATTAGTTGGTCCAAGAGAGTTTTGCTTCCTATTTGGTTTAAAAGAATTTTTTTTTTTGAGACAGGGATGCATTATATATCTCAGGCTGACCTCTATCTCTTGATCCTCCTGCTTGAGTGCTGGGATTACAAGGTATGTGCCACCATGCAGGCCATCATTCTTTACAGTTTACACAGTAACTCATGGAGATCGCTAAATCTCATATTTGACACATAGTCCTAAAATGAGCTTTCACTACCACCTGTGGAAAGTACCTCAGTAACATCACAGCAGATATTATTCCTTCATGGGTCAGGAATATGAAAGTGCAGAAACTATGGCATCAACTGCCCATATGAAGACAGTGACTTTTCCGGTTTGGTCATAGGCAGGCAGTCTATTTACCCTGGTTAGAGGCTCATAGAATAATAGGCAAGGTTTAATGATTCTGGATCTGCATTCTTTCTGGAACCCTCATCTTTCTCTGAATGGCTGGAACAGAAAGAACAAGTTCATGATAATATGTAACCAAGGGACTCTGTTTTCCCATTAGAAGTGGGTAATTTTTTATTCTCTCTCATAACGAAAAGAAAAACAATATACCTTCGTATAAGAATTCCTTAGATGACATCTGAATTTAAATATAAGATCCTTTACCATCCTGTAAAAGTCTAGGTGTTATAAACATTTGAGATAATAAAAACAGTTATGGCTGGGTTCCCTGGTGCATGCCTATAATTCCTGCTACTCCAGAAGCTGAGGAAGGAGAATCACAGGTTCAAGGCCAGAGGCAGTCTGCCCAGCTTGAGACCCTGTTTCAAAAATAAAGAGTAAATTTAAAAAGGGTTTGTGAGTGCAGGTTGGTGGTAGGGTGCTTGTCTCATTTGCATGAGGCCCTGAGTTCAAACCCTAGTGCTTAAAAAAAAAAAAAAGAAAAGAAAAGAAAAAAATAGTTCTAAGCCAGGTGTTGTGGTGCATGCCTGTAATCCAAGCATTCATGAGGCTGATGCTGGAGGATTGAGATGTGGAGGTAAGACTCTGTCTCAAACAACAACAACAACAAAAACCTCACAAAACCACAACCACCAAATAGTTTTAAAATGACAGCATCTTTTTCCAAATGAAATATTTAGCATAAATTTAAACAGGCAAATAAGATTTTTACCAGTTGTATATTTTGATGCTTCCATTGACCCTCTGAAAACCCAAAAGAAAATTAGAGGGCTGTTTGGAATAAGAAAAATGCTTTCATAATTCCACCATCCTAGTGCATTTATTTTGAGGTTGATGGCTTCCCTTTCATCTTTGGTGTTCTCACATTTTATTATAAACATATTCTGTGTTTCTGGTGTCCAATGAATTTGTAGTGGTTGTATGTTTCATTAAGTAGATGCATACTCATTATCCAAACATTTGTCTAATGTCCTGTTTGTGGACAAAGATATGTGTCTTCTTTGTTCACTGCTGTACCCTCAGCATTTAAAATAATGTAGGCAAGAAGACAGTCAGGACATATTTGTTGAATAAATGGTTAAATTCAAATGGTTTCAGATTCTTATTCTCATTTATTGTTATCATTATTACATCCTATTTCTTTATTTATCTCTTTCTTTTTGTTTTTTGAGAAAATCTTCTGTGTCCCAGGCTGACCTGGAACTCATGATCCTTCTGCTTCTGCCAACTGAGTGCTGGGATTACAGATGTGCACTAACGTACCTGCCTCTAGTTTGTTTTAGGTAATTAATTTTTTTCTCACTTGACTACCTTTAAATAAAAACAGTTTATTATGTTAAAAAAAAAACCAGCAAAGTGATGTACTTTCTAATTATGATCTTGGCATGACTGGTATGATTGCATACAAATTCCTTGCATGTCTGAAATAGCTATTTCTTGCCCTCACATTTACTTCATAGTTTAAATAGATAGAGAATTCTATGATGGAAGTTATTTTCCCCCAGCATTTTGAAGGCACCATACACTTCTCTTTATCTCTATTTCTATATCTCTATCTATATCTCTATTTCTCTCCCTTTCCCTTTCCCCCTAAACCCAGCACCTACTATTTTGATGTTAAGACCCCTGCAAAGGATTTCTACTTGTTTTTTTATCTTTTTCAACTAATGTTCCCCCTAGTTTATGAGAGAATTTCTTAAATTCATCTTCCAACCCTTCTCATGAGCTTTACTAGTGTTTTCCTTTTTTAATTTTCAAGAGTTCTTGTTTATTCTCTGAATCTTCCTCCTTTAAATGGCAAAGTATGCTATAATTTTTCCTATTTAAATTTAGTAATTAAAAAATGTTTTCTTGTGGCTATCAATCTGTTTCCCCCAAGTTGCTTTATTGTTGTTGTTTTCCTCTTTGTTTTGGTCTCTTTCATAGTAGAGCCTGGTCTTAAGGATCTGGTAATTCTTATGTTAGAATGGAGCACTAAAACTAATTGTGAGCTTTCATTTGTAGGTAAATTTGGTCATTGAAATATTTCACTACAGGATACCATGCCTGGGTCTTTTAGTTGGAAAGAGCCAACTGGCCACCTCATGTGCATTAGCATATTTAGGTATTTTCCTTGGGCAGCTCAGATTCTCCAGACAGTGCTCTTCTAGTCTCCCATTTGGTACATAAAGACCTGGTTGCTAGAATTCTGGGACCTGAGAACAGGGAGAAAGCCTTGTCATGGTTTGAATATAAGGTGTACCCCAAAGTCATGTGCTTTACCATTCAGTCCCATTGGTCTTGAAGCCTTTTTTGTGTCAGTACCAAGCTGTTTTTGCTACCATACCCCTGTTGTACAGTTTAAAGTTAGGTATTGTGATCTCACCTGCACTGGTTTTGCAGCTTAAGATTGTCTTGGATACACCCATGCAACTGCAGCCACCTGATCTTTGATAAAGGGACTAAGGACACAAAATGGAGAAAAGATAGCCTCTTCAACACATAGTTCTGGGAAAACTGGATATCCATCTGCAACAAAATGAAAACAGAACTGTACCTCTCAATTTGCATGAGAGTCAGCTCCTAAGCGATAAGAAACCTAACCATAAAGCCAGAAACTTTAAAACTACTAGAGGAAAAGATAGGTAACACGCTCCAACATATGTGTATAGGAGAACATTTCCTTAACAAGGCTCCAATCATTCAGGAAATCACACCAACAGTTGACAAATAGGATTACATGAAATAAAAAAGCTTCTGTATAGCAAAGGAAATAATCAACGGAGTTAAGGAAGAGCCCACTGAATGGAGAAAATTTTCATATCCAACACATGCAATAGAGGACTAACTTCTAGAATTTACAAAGAACTCAAGAAAGCAAATCCCAAGGCAGCACATAACTAGATACACAAGTGGGCAAAGGAAATGAATAGACAGTTTTCAAATGAAGAAGTTTGTAAAGCTAAGAAACACATGAAAAAATCCTCAATATCCCTAGCCATTAGGGAGCTGCCAATCAAAACAACTCTGAGATTTCACTTAACTCTAGTACGAATGACCAAGATCAACAAAATAAATAATAAAAATGCTAGAGAGGATGTGGAGAAAAAGCTACCCTTTTACACTGTTGGTGGGACTATATATTGGTTCAACCACTTTGGAAATCAATACAGAGATACCTCAGAAAACTAAAAGTAGAACTGCCATATGACCCAACTATACCACTACTGGAATATACCCAGAGGAAGATGAGTCATCATACGGCAGAGACATCTGCATCTCCATATTCAATGTAGCACTCTTCACAATAGCAAGGATATGGAATCAACCAAGATGCCCATCAACAGAAGAATGGATAAAAAAATTATGATACATAAACACAATAGAATGGTAGCAATAAAAAATGAAATAATGTCATTTGCAGCAAAATGGATGGAAATGGAGAATATCATTTTAAATGAAAAACACAAGCTCAAAAAGAGAAATACCATATGTTTTCAATCACAAGTCGGAGCTGAATCTTATTTAAAGTTAAGATACTATACATAGGTAGATATATAAAAATGCACAGTTAAACTTGGTAAAGAAGGGATGATATAAAGAGTAGAAAGAAGGAGGGAGGAGACTAGCAAAGGGAAGTGAAGATTGTGGAAGGTGGGCTGGGGAGGAGAAACAATGTAGAGGGATAAAGGGGGGAGGATTATCTCCATGTAAACAGTGTAACTTCATGAATACATGAGAAAAATAAGGGAATATAAACCAAATATGCATATGAGTTTTACTACATAGTAGTCAAAAGGTTCTGTAAACCTTGTAAGTTGATGAAAGTGTAACCAAAAGTGATATAACAGTTGCATAATGGAAAAAGCAAATGCTGTATTACTTTGTACCCTACCAACATTTACCAATAAAGAAAAAAAATTCAGTCCCCAGCTGGTGGTACCATTGTTTAGGTCATGGAACTTTTGGAGGTAGGTCTTAGCTTTGTGGAAGTGATGTCATTGGGGGTGGGCCTTTGGTGTTTTTTTTTCCCCCCAGGACCTCAGGCTTGGGTCTCTCTGTGTTCCTGGCTTACCATAATGTGAGGTTGTTTACCACAGGACCTGCTGCCACCACTGTCATGCCTGCTCTGCCACCATAATGGACCAATCTATTAACTGTGGGCTTTCCATAAACATCATCCTCCATAAGTCTGGATTGATTTTTCTGCTGTAGTGATGACAGCTGACTAATACAGGTCTCCTTTACTGAAGGACTTCCACTTAATCCCCCAGACTTAACATGACACCACTATTTCTAATCCCTCCCCACCCAGCCCTCTTTTATCCTCTTCAGAAAATATTTCTCTAGTCTGAGAATGAGAAGGGGCAATTACTTGACTATACAGAATAGAGGATGGTGCTTAAAAGATACTATTTTTAAAAGATGCCTTTTAAAAGTTTAGTTATAACTTAAATTCTGTGAAGTACATAAATCACATGCATACATGGCATATGAATTTTTACATGTGTGTTCATGTAACACATCCAGATCCCTCTTGCCCTCTCCTAGTCAAAGCACTCCCCATGGTGACCACTATTCTGATCTCTTTCATTACAGATAAGTTTTACCTATTCCTGAACTTAAATGGAGTCATACTATATGTACTATTTTGTGTTTTATTTTTTGCTTACCATTATGACTGTGAGATTTATTCAGGTTGTTTTAAGTTGTTGTTGTTAGGTGCCCTTGAGTTGGTATCCGACTCATAGCAACCCTACGTACAACAGGCAAAACAGTATTGTCAGTGCTTCTCTGCTATTCATAGCATTTTCAATGGCAGATTGATTTTTGGAAGTGGGTTGCTGGGTCCTTCTCCCAAGCCTATAGCACCTGGTGTTACCAGGCAGTCTCCTATCCAAGTACTAACCAGACCCAGCCCTGCTTAGCTTCTGATCTGATGGGATCAGGTGCCACAGTGCTACGGCTGCAGGCTGTTTTAATTGAGCTGTAGTTTATTCTTTTTCATTTCTGTACAGTATGCCATTATATGTATACACCACTATTTATCCAACTGTTTTTGGACAGTTTTTTCCATGTGGGGCTATTATAAGTAATGCTTCTATGAACAATCTTGAGCATGTCTTTTGGTACACATGTGCATTCATTTCTGTTTGGAATATACCCAGGAGGGGACTTACTGGATATACATTTGCTTTTGGCTTTAACCAATAAAAATCAAACAGGTTTTCAGTGTGCTTCTACTGGTGTATTTTCCCGTGAGTAGTGTATGAAAATTCTGGTTGCTTCACAACCTAGCCAACACTTTAATTTTAGCCATTTGGGTGAATGTATAGTAGCATCTCTTTGTGGTTTTAATTTGCATGTCCCTAATAACTGAAGACATTAGGCATTACTTTATATGGTAATTGAGCAATTGAGTATCCCTTTAGTGAAGTGTCTGTTCAAGTCTTTCATCCATCTGGGTTATCTGTCTTCTCCTTGATTTCTAGAAGTTCTTTATATGTTTTTGGATAGGAGTCTTTTTATCAAATGTGTGTTTTACAGATATCTTTTTCCAGTTTATGCCTTTTTCTCCTTAATGGTGTATTTGATAAACAGATCTTAATTTTTAAGTGACTTAAAAAGGAAAACTTTCATTTAAAAGTCTGAGATACATTTTTCAACAAGCTATAATACCCTGTAATAGAACCTGTGCTGAGCAGAAAACTATCTTTATTTCAGGGTTCAAGGTTAGGCTTCTTGGGACAGCTATCATCAAGATTGAACATTACTAGCCACAAACTATATCATGCTATTCTAGGATCTCTGGTACCAGTACACAGGAAAAGAGAGATCTGTCTTAGGTATTATGGCAGACTACATTGCAACAAATATTTGATCTCCAAAGACAGAAGGACATTTTCCAGGCCATGGAATTGTTATTTTCATATATATATATATATGTATGCGTGTGTGTGTGTGTGTGTGTGTGTGTGTGTGTGTGTGTGTATAATCTGCTTGCTAATAATCTAATGTAATTTTGGGTAAGTTTTATGCAATTCTGCAGATGTGTCCTTTCAACAAAGCAGAAGAGAAACAGAATGTTTTATTACACACAATTGATGTTTTATTAACTTTAATAAAGGAGTGGCCTGAAGAGAGAGTTGGGCTACTAGCTAACTATTGACAAAGAGAAGGGCACTAAATCAACTACTCAAAAACTAGAGTCACCATTCAACTGTTTTTAACCTCTAAAAACCCAGAATTTCATAAAATTATCTTTGATAACTTTGTCACAAATATTTTATGTTGAAAGTATGCTCAGAAATAAAAATCCTGAAATCAATGCTGCTTTGTTATGCACATCAGAGAAACAGCTCAATAAATATTTATCAGATGAATTTCAGAGTGCTGAAATGAGTGTATGGCGTTATACCTGCCTTAAAATTACTTCTTATCATTAGGTGCCTCTCAGTTGGATCCAACTCATAGTGACCCTAAGTACAGCAGAACAAAACACTACCTAAGTGTGCAATATACATGATCTTTTTATGTTTGATCCCATTGTTGCAGTCACCGTGTTTTTTCTCATTTTGCCAATTAGCAAAAGAAGGTCCCAGGGGCTTTGCTCCTTACTCATCTTTAAGGTCAACTCTACTTTGAGGAGGTAACTGTTCCCCAGTCATTTCTTGAATGCCTTCCATTCTGGGGTTCATTTTCCAGCACTATATTTGTCAATGCTTCTCTGCTATTCATAGAGTTTTCAGTGGCTAATTGTTTTGATGAAGCTTACAGCCATACAACTATGGCATCCAATCCCCATCCATCCAATTCCAAGTCAGATCATGGAAGCTAAGCAGGGTTGGGCCTGGTTAGTACTTGGATGGGAAACTGCTTGGGCACACCAGGTGCTGCAGGCTTGGGAGAAGGACCGGGCAAGCCACTCCCCCCAAAATAATCAGCCATTGAAAACCCTAGGAATAGCCGGGAAGCACTAACAGTAGTGTTTCGCTTATTGTATGTAGGATTGCTATGAGTCAGACATCCACTTGGTGATACCTAACCACAACAACAACAACAACAACAACAACAACAACAATTGTTTGAAGAGCGAGGTGCTAGTCCTAGTCTGTTTTAGTCTGGAAACTCAGCTGAAATCTGTCCATTATGGGTCGCCCTGCTGGAATCTGAAATACTGGTGGCATAGCTTTCAGCATCACAGCAACATGCAAGCCTCCACAGCACAAAAGGGTGATAGACACATGGGGGCTAAAATTACTAGGTTTTAGATTCTCTTACCCAAGGTATGGGGCTGGGATTTAGCTCAGTGGGTAGAGCACTGTGCTGCAGTCTCTGAGGCCCCGAGTTCAATTCCCAGCACTGCAAAAATGGGAGAAGGGCCTGGCAATCCACTCCCAAGGCAATCCCGAAGCACTCAGCCATTGAAAACCCTATGAGGGTCGCTATGAATCAGATACCGACTCGACGGCACCTAACAACAACAACAACAACCCAAGGTATATGGACTAGAATTTGGGCCTTATTTGTCCATTTACCTCTATGGAGACTTTTGGGAGATCAAAGTTACATCTTCTTTTCAAGTGCATATCCTTCTTCTGATCCTCACATCTAAGAGAAGGATGTCAATTTCCTAGCAATGTCAGATGACAGGTAAGAAGCATAGGCCAGAGTACAACTGTATTCCAGGTACTTGTTATAAAATAAAATATCCTCATTTCATTGCAATATATCAAAAGTTCAAGTAAGACATATAAAGTGATAGAAGAGGTCTGTGAATCTAGAAATAAACCTGTTCTTCGATGTCAGTTGATTTTGATCTTGACAAGAATGCCAGGATCATTCAATGGGAGAAAGAATAGTCTTTCAACAAAGAGTGAAGGATCAGTTGGGTATTTACATACGAAAGAAGATAGTTGGACACTTACCTCAATTCATATACATCAGATACAAAATTAAGTCAAATAGATCAAAGACTTAAATGCATGAACTAAAACAATAAAACTCTTAGAAGAAAATTTAGGGTTAAATCTTCATGACTGTGGATTGAGCAATGGTTCCTTAGATATAACAAAAGTATAACCAACCAAGGAAAAGATAGATAATTTCACTTCATCAAAATCAAAAACTTTTTTGCTTCGTAGGATACTATAAAAAGCAAAAAGATAATCTATAGGATAGAAGAAAATATTTGCAAATCATATATCTGATAAGGGTTCAAAGTCCAGGATATACAAAGTATACTTACACTCAAGAAAGCAACTCATTTAAAAAATGGGAAAAGGACTTGAGTAGACAGTTCTCCAAAGAACATATACTAATAGCCAATAAACATATGAAAAGGCAAGTAGACTCATTATTTACTAGGAAATTGTGAAACAAAACCATAATGAAATACTACTTTGCAAATGCTAGGGTGGTTATGATAGAAAAGATGGAAAATAATACAAATTGTTGAGGGTATAGAGGAATTAGAACCCTCATGCATTGCATTTGGGAAAGTAAAATGGTGCAACTGCTGTGTAAAATGATTTGGCAGTTCCTTAAAAATTAACATAGCATTATCTTATGACCTAGAAATTCTACTCCTAGAAAAATACTCAAGAGAACTGAAAGCATATGTCCACATAACAATTTCTACACAAACATTCATAATAGCTAAAAGGTACACACAACCTAAATATTTATTAGCTAATAAAGAAATAAACAAAATGTGTTATATCATACACCAGAATATTAATCAGCCATAAAAATGAATGAAATACTAGCCCTGTGTACGCTAACTTATTAGTCTGTTTTTTGTTGCCAATAACACAGTACCACTGACTGGATAAGTTTTAATGAAAAATCTATTCCTGGCTCTAAGGTCAAGGGGCCACATCTAGTGATGGCCTTCTT